>WJSH01008214.1:55393-120978 GCA_009757365.2 Lepidium campestre | reverse complement strand
TATCATCGTCTAAGAAAACCACCTTGTCCAAGTTCGGGAAAAGCTATTCCAAAAAAAAAAAAAAGAATACGAAATTTGTATATGATTTCAGAGGAAATTCCCATGAAGCTCAATTGCAAGTTTAATCAAGCGGATAAGAGATTTACCTCCGGTATATATATTCTAAGATGGTTGAGCAAAGATATGTATTTTGGACTTCTGGACTGTAATTTTGAAGCAAATGTTCGAGGAGTCGTTTCGGATAGGTTTGCCCCAGCAATATGATTCCCATGGTAATAGTTCCTGACACCATTATGGCTTTCCACAGCTTCCAAAACCGGAACATTCTCTCTCGTCAACCAGTCAAACTGATGAACACCTTTAACCTCAACAATAGCAGGTGCAACAGAATTAAGCGCAAACCATGAATGCATACCCGCATACGTTTTCTTGTCTGTGATGATGTGAAAGACAATTTTCTCGGGTTTTGAAGACGACTGAACAGCAGATGTGACTACAACTGAGGCAGCCAAAATATTGTCCGTAGACAGAATAAAATGGTGGTAAGAATTATCTGAAAGAACTGGGAGAAGCTCTGGTGAAGGAAGCTGTCTACGAGCATGAGCATTGGAGGAATATTCATCTGTCAGTCTTAGAGAGAGACAGTGAATGCCTTTGGGAATGGAGCTTGCTGCAAAGTGCTTGTTCATAAGTTCTGCAAATTTTGATTCCCTAATATCCCGTTCAAACTTCTCCATCTGTTCAAGACAGATAGAAATCACATAAGATAATCTTCTAATTTATATGTCTAACTTTACAGAGAAACAAGAATTAACAATAATAGCTCTTTTCCAAAAGTAGATAACGAAATTAACTTGACAATTTAATAGGCCACAGATAGATGTATTATAAAGTCCAAAATAAAAACAATGTGTACGATTTGATGCAAGGGAATATTATGAAGGATGCATACCATGGCTCGCAACACAAGAGCAAATGTTTTTGCATCATAGTGGTTATTCTTCATAACCGAAACAAGTTGACTAAAAGAATTTGGAAGCTTCAAACCATCTGGAATATCTTGAGTGCTTACTTCGTTTAGAATTTTATAAAAGTCTCTAGCTAGTCTCTACAGCAAGAGAAAACACGAGGAAAAGAATTACATCATTTAAGAACATGAAAGGATACTGAAAGTTAGCAGACTAAAGAAAGCAACCACTCACCTCTGAATCATCTACCCTACCAAGAAGACGTGGACCTAACCGCCTCCCTAAACAATCTGAAAGTAAAGAGAAAAGGAGAAAAACCTTTGATGATCAAAAGAGCACTAGGGAGTTACATAAAAGCCTCAACAAATGAACATACTTAACCATACAAACGTACAGATCCGAGATATAGATAATTGTAAATGGAAAATACCCTAATTTGGTTCAAATCTAGTTATGCAGAGAAATCTGTGTGGATTTTTCTCCACGCAAACGAAAAAACCAGGGACCAAAATTGTCATTCAGCTCCACAATCCAACAAAATGCATTGATTGACAAATGGGAGAAGTAGATTGTGAAAATTATATGTACTCTTAACAATTAAGGTCGTACAGCTATTTTAAAACCAAGATCCTACAAAAATTCATTAGTGGGGACCTAACAAGAGAAATCCAAAATCAACCAAACTTTATTGACTTAAGCCAATCCAAGTACAATCCCAAGCACCACCATTGGATCCAACAAAACTAACAAGACGGTTGTGAAAGTGGACACTAGAAGATGAAAACATTTCGTTAGCTTGCTAAAATCCAGCAGCTAAGGAAGATCCTAATCATTCAACGAAAAAAGACAATCCACAAACGAGAATCCCAAATTTAGGCATCAGAAAATTCAGAGATCCGAACCAGTTAATACGAAGGACACAAAGGTACAATGATCTTAATGAAATTAAACAAAAAAGGTTACCAATGGAGGAGCATTTGTTGACACCTTCGAGGGTAACAACAGCGGTTAGGATGAAGACAAAAGGCAACAAGAAAGCGAGGATTAAGATTGTGTGGAAGAGAGTTCTGTAAGAGATGTGACGAGCTGCGACCTTGATCTTCATCAAGTCAATAAACTCATTGCTGCTCGAAATCGTGATGCTTCTCATGCTAGGCGATATGTGAAGCTGCATATTTGGTCGTGCAGCCCCACCACAGTGACAACAGAAATCGAATCGGAAAAAACCCTAACTCCTGACGCACACAATAATCCCAAACCCAACATCAGATCCGATCAGATTCCGCCTCTCCGATCCCGATTTCCTCCCGATTCTCGATCTAGACTCCTGCGTATGTCCCAAATCCGTCTCTTTTACGTTCCTTATCACTATTCTTCTTCCTTGTGGTCTTCTCGCAGACCGCATTGAATTTCAGACCACCAGTCTAAGAATCCAAAATTTAGGATTCCCGCCTAACTCCTCTGAAGATTCGCTTCAAACAATTCAATACGAGAATCCAAACGGGTCTTCTCCAAATTCACGTCTTAAGCAGACATTAACAGTCTCTTCTCAGAGATCAAGATTGTAAATCAAAGAGCTAAGGAAGAAAAAGAAGAAAAAAAGAAAGAAGAAGAAATATAAATAGAAACAAATGAGAGGAATATCGAGCTTTTGTTCTCTCAGTGATTTTGCCGGTGGATCTAAACATATTTATTCCACAACCCCAAAACAGAAAAATAAATTATAATATATTTTAAAAAATATAATTTTTATTTCAAGATCTAAAATTATAATGAATATTAGTTAATTGGTGTCTTGACCTTGAGTTTAGGGCTTGTTTTAATGAGAGCTAATTATATACATTGTCCTCCACCTTTTTTCATGGCTAAGAAAGAGTTTTGCTTTTTCATCTTTCCTCTTAAATGATTGATATAAACTAATTTTGATCAAACATATTTATTAAAATTGACAATTCAACTGATTAACATTAATAGTAATTTTTTCCATTCAAGATATTTACACAATTACTCTATCTTCCTAACATCTTATTAGTGTTTTATATGAATTAAGGAAATTAAAATAAATTCTAAACCTTTTATAATCATTCATCGATCCATTTGGCCAAAACCAAAACGTGGTAAAAGGAAAAAAACCTGGTTTTGAGTTTAAGAAAATAAAGGAAAAAAATTAATATCCTAGGTGGAAAAAACTAATAAATGATTAGACTAAAAGTGAAAAGAAATTCAACATCGTAAATTGACATCGTCCACATAAAACTTGACGTGATTTACAAGTGATTTTATTTTGTACGTTACTTCAATTTAATGTACTGAAGAAAAAATTAATTAAACAATTTTGAAAAATACTTTCAAATTAGTTGTAAAATAACTACAATTCTATTTGTCTTTTTCGTTTGGCATATTACCAAAAGTAGTTAAAGAATTTCGTTTATATGCTCAAAAGTTTTGTTGAAATACCAACCGACGCATTACAATTGTGATTTTTTCAAACCATCCAAATTGACTCTAACCAGAACCAAACCCGAGTTAGGAATCGCTTTCCCGGAAATAATCCCAACCGACGCATCAGAGTATAAATTTCCCGGAAATTTTGCCAATTTAGAAAACAAAAACAGAGCAAAAAGTCTAAAACTTGACTGTCAAATTATGTACAACTTCGATTAAAAAACTCAAGATATTTCCAAACACATGAAAGTAAAAAAAACAGAGTTTCAGTAACGTTTGATACCAACACTTAGAAACCCCAAATTCTCATCATCCTCTGTTTTAGAGTGTTGTCTCTTGCCGTGGTACTTCTTGTGACCACCCAAAGCATGGACTGATCTAAATTTCCTTGAACAGATGCTACACTTGTGTGTCTTAGTCTCTTTCGTCGCAGTCATAGACTCAACCTCATGCTCTTCTACTAATTCCTCTCTGCAATTCATCTTGTTCTTACTTTTGCTCATCCGATGAAACGTCTGATGACCACCTAGAGCTTGATATGACGAGAATACCTTGTTGCACAACCTGCATTGATGCTCAATGTTCTTCTTATCAGATTCAGTGTTTACCCCAATATCTATATCAGTACACTCCATAGCTTCTACTCCAAGCTCAGTTCTGTAAAACCCAGATTCAAAGTCACCTACTTTTCGCAGTTTCTTCTGATCCAAGTCATTCCTTTCTCTCAAGAAACTCGCTGGTTCTTTCCATGTTTCTTCCATCAGTGTTTGCTCAATACCAAATTCACCGGCCTTTCGTAGCTTCTGCTGATCCAATTCACACTTATGTCCCAAGAAACTCACCGGTTCTTTGAATGCCTCATGAGTAGTATTCTCTTCTTTTAGCAGTTTTTGTTCATCACACAAAAACGCAGACTCAAACCCATCAGCGTTTCTCCGTTTCAGCTGATCGAAGTTGTTCTCGTCTCTTAAGAAACTAGCTGTTTCATAACTACCAACACTTTCTTCCATAAGTTTGTGGCCATTACTGAAAAACCAAGATTGAAATTCACCACGTTTTCTCAGTTTCTTGTTGCGCAAACAACCTGATTCATAGCAACCTTTAGGTGTCTCGGGATTAGCATATACTACTGCTTCAGCAACAAGTTTCAGTCCGTCTACAAACTTGGGACTACTCTTGGACAATAGAATCAAACACTGTGCCACTTGGAATTCATCATCATTCATAAAGAAACCAGAACTCGATTCACGAAATGTAGTAAACGAACAAGAGAATTGAGTCTTCTTGTACCTGATAACTCTCGATCTCTTCTTCTTCTTTACAAGACTGAAGCTACTACACAGACTCTTCAACGCTTCTTCAGTAACCTTCTGATTCCTCGAAAAATGCATACCCGCTTGATGATTCGATAGACATTTCTCATACCGAAATCCTTTTCCACATTCTTGGCATCGAAACAAAATCTTCTTCATTGATTTCTCCGGAGATTTCTGGGTTTTCTTCTTCGGATTTTCCCTTAGACGGTAGTAACAACAAGAAAGATCTCGTTTTTGGTTCGTAGGTTCATCTTCTTCTCGTGACTGAGTAATCTTGAGATTTCGCACAACCCCATAGATGGGTTTATTGAGAACTTGATGATCAACTTCCATTAGGCGCGAGGGACATGGGAATTCCGAAGATAGAAGAATTCGATAAAGTAAGCGAAGAGATAGATCATATAGATGATAATCAGAATGCAACAAACAAAAGAAAAACTGATCATCGAAGAAACTATTACAAGTAACAGTTTTCTGAAAAAGAAGAGAATTAAGGGAGAGGCTTTGAAGCTATCGAAGAAAACGAAAGAATACAAATCTTTTGACTTTCATTGACTTCTCGGAGAACGAATGAGCGAGGGGAACAGAAACAGAGTGAAACAGAGAAGATAAATACTCAGCTTAGGAAGAAGACAGGGGTACTTTAGTCATTCTCCACGAAGAGAGATGGGTAGAGAAACATGCTTTGGCTACAAGTTTTTCACGTTGCAAGCTTCTTGAGTAACATAATGTTAACCATACAAATATATCTTTAGTTATAACTGATTTTTAATTTTTCAATAATAATGATAATTATTTCAACTAGGGAAAAATTTTATATATTGAAAATAATACTCGAAAAGCTTACAATATTTGATAACCAAGGTACATAATTACCAACAAAAACCGAACCTAAATCTCTGTTGGAGGAATCCATCCGAAGAACAAAAGCGACAATTATTGACCAAAACATAGTAAAAAATATATATGTAAAAAAAAAAAACTCATGAGGATTCGGGAAAGTAAACGGAAAAAAGGCTAAGGAACAGGTTTGGTTGAGTTAGGCGAGAGCAGGCATGTCCTTGAGCCACTGGTCCAATGGCTTACCAATGGAGTAAACAATAAACCCAATCTTCCTGAGTTTTTCAGCGTCGACCACATTTCTACCGTCGAAAACAAAAGCCGGTTTCTGCATATTCGCAAAGATCTTCTCGAAATCAAGTTTCTTGAACTCGTCCCACTCGGTTAAAATGCAGATACCGTGAGCATCTTTGGTTGCATCATATGCATCCCAAACGACTGAGACTTGTTTCACAGTTGTGGGACTCATGGGCTGGAGATGAAGAGGATGGTCCCAGTCGAATTTGTTCATGGTTAAGTCTCTTTGGATTTGGTCTTCAGTGACTTGTGGATCGTAGATGCTCAGACGAGCTTTGTCCCCTAACAGACCTTTGCAGACATCAATGGCTGGAGTTTCTCTTGTATCTCCTGTGTCTTTCTTGAAAGCGAAACCGAGAACCGCAATCTTTTTGTTGGAGACTGTGTTGAACATAGAAGAGACGATGCGATTAACGAATCGGGTTTTCTGGTAGTCATTGATCTTGATGACTTGTTTCCAGTACTCAGCAACTTCGGGTAAGCCGTTGCATTCACAGATGTAGACTAAGTTGAGAATATCTTTCTGGAAACAGGATCCTCCGAATCCAACACTTGAGTTCAAGAACTTGGGACCGATCCGAGAGTCTTTTCCCACAGCATATGAGACCTCTGAGACATTGGCGCCGGTTGCTTCACAGAGAGCGGACATAGCATTGACTGATGAGATCCTCTGGGCTAAGAAGGCGTTAGCTGCAAGCTTGGAAAGCTCGGCAGACCAGAGATTGGTGGTGAGGATTTTCTCTTCAGGGACCCATTGGGAATAAACGTCTTTCAAGGCTTTAACGGCTGCAAAGCCTTCAGGTGTTTCACGACCACCGATGAGGACACGATCAGGTTTGAAAAGGTCTTCAATGGCGGTTCCTTCAGCAAGGAACTCGGGGTTGGAGAGAATCTGGAACTTGATTCCTTTGCTGTTGTGTGTAAGAATCTTCTCAATTGCCTCAGCGGTTTTGACAGGTACAGTTGATTTCTCAACAACAATCTTGTCAGAAACTGAAACATCAGCGATCATACGAGCGGCGCTCTCCCAGTAAGTCAAATCCGCAGCCTTGCCAGCTCCAAGACCACGTGTCTTGGTTGGGGTGTTGACAGAGACAAAGACAATGTCAGCCTCTCTCACGTGTTTCTCAACATCGGTGCTGAAAAAGAGATTTTTTCCACGGCACTGCTTAACCACATCATCAAGACCAGGCTCGTAGATCGGGAGCTGGTCACTGTTCCAGGCATTGATCCTTGGCACAGAGATATCAACAACGGCTACTTCAACAGATGGACACTTTAGAGCGATGACCGCCATGGTTGGACCACCGACATATCCAGCTCCAATGCAGCAAATCTTCACCATTTTGCTTGTAAACTGAATTACCTTCAGAAAACATAGTTTAGTGTCAATTTTTTTAGTAATCAATACCATAAATAAACACCATTCGCAAGAGATGAAGTTTGGCATAAAGGTCCTTAACAATTTGAATTAAAACTAAATACCACAAATTTTTGTAAATAGCTGCACAGTATAACGAGAATTTTGACTAAACAAATTAGATCCAACGATTCAAGCATTGTACAGAATACTGATACGCAAAATACAGATAAGCATTCAAAATGAGAATCCACAGTATACAAGAAGTAAACTTTGACAGATCCGGTTTCGTAAGAATTAGAAGATGCACACAGAATACGTTTACGTAAACATGAACCAAATAATAGGTGAAGCTACTGATTTATATCAAACCTAGAGATCAAATATTCATGATCATGCTCAAAAATGAGCTGAAATTCAACGAAATTATACACATACAGCGAGAAATTTAAATGAAATTCTCAGATCTGGTACATGCAAAAGAAACGTGAATGAGAAATAAAATTACGTGAATTTTTTGCGGATCACCGACACAGATCGAACCTGAATGCAGAAAAAATCTTAACCCTCAACAGAATTAGTGAAGAGTTTTTATTTTCTCCGAACAAAACACTAAAATTCAAAACCAAATCTATGTGAAAACAACAGATAAAATAGATCCAAATTGAAACAGGAGAAAAAGCCGAGATCGGATCAAGAAAAACACAAAATTGGATAGAGATAACACAGATTAAGAGAAAGAGAAGCAAGAATTTGATGGTACCTTATGGTGCGAGCTATGTAGGCTCAGGTCTACACAGAGTATCGAAGAAAAAGGAGGTGAAATCGCTAAATCTGACAATGGAGAAGAAGAGCGGGGTGAGTAAGGAGTTTATATAGGTGATGAGATTCCTAAAATGCCCTTGAATTCGTCAAAGAATAACGCGGTTTAAAAGTTTTGGTTACTTATTAATTGCTAAAAATTAAGCAACACTTTCAGTTAAAAAGAATTAAATGAAAGGTAGAAAAAACGATGGGCTCACAATATTTGGCAGATAGAACTTAAAGACACGTTAACACCATTGGATTTCGACCAACATTAATACACTCTTTATCTTATATGCCAACAAAAATTAATAATTCTATCGTATTTATGTATTCAATTAATTAATATTTACATCATTTTTTACGAAACAATATAAATTAATTATTGTTCTGTCTTTTTTCTCTTTTTACTCAAAATGGAAAACAATATGACTACTTTCCTTATGTCCATAATTTAGAAAATTGCTGAATAATCTGCCATTAGTTTTAGTATTACCAAATATATACATCAAAACATCAATTCTGTAAGAATTTCAATTAAAAACATAAAGATTTTAATTACATAAACCATTAATTTTCAAATTAAATATTTTTTGGGAAAACAACTATATTACCACATTTCTAATCGATTAGTCTACCAAATAATTTCATTGAAACAAGTGGGCCACTGGTACTTCACCTTTTTTATTTCCAATTCACCATGTCAGACTTCGAACCTGATCTCTCTTGTGCCAATGATGATGAAAGTATGAATTTGTTAAAAATATACTATATATAATTATATATTACAAAATGATATTTAAATCTGAGAAATATTAAGAAAAAAACACATATAAAGAAGTTTTTTAACGAGTATCATGCAAACATATTTGAAGAATATTAAATTCCATAGTACATTATTGGTTAAAATCCTTATTGATGTGTCACTGTCCATATTATAGTCTATGATATACTTCCTAAAGTTTGGTGTTTAGAATTTGTATATTATAAAGAGGTTTGGTGTTTGGTTTCAATAATGTACATATTAATCTATAATTGTTAAATGTGTAATTAAGTGATTGTATGGTGGAGTCTGCAGGACAAACTTGAAACAAAAGACTAATTGCACTTTGCTTGAAAACTCAGTTACACTTTTTGAAGTGCTTCTCAAGCTATATTTCAATAATTATATAAATATATATAACAAGAAGAGTGTGGTTGAAAAAGTATAATATTAAAACTATTATAAGAAAATCTAAATCGAAACTGAATCTTTTGGAAAAAAAATGCGAATATAAAATGGTTGACTAACATAAAAAGCTGGTTCGTATACAACTCGATTTGGTTTGCCATGTTACTTCAATTCCGTGACTATAAAACCTCAAATCATGATGTGTAAAGTGCATTCCTCAACCGGTTAAATACCAAATTTTTTTATAGAGAAATTCAATTTTATCACGTTATTTCGTATAAAATTTACGCTATAAATTAGATTAGAGAAAAAAAAAACTATTGATAAAAAAATCATTAAAATATTAATTATAATTCAGTTTGGGTAAAACAGTTATTAGATGTAAATCTTTTTCCCCAACTAGAGAAAGTTAGGATGATCTAATCCCATAGCTATTAGGCGCAACACCACTAGCTTGTTCCAACGTAGTGAAACCTTCCCAAACTAATCCACTCTTAGGTCCACGTAACTTTGTTCTCTTAGCCTCCACCACTCCTCGAATTATCATAACCACGACTACACCACACAACTGCAATCCCAAAGGCTCTCGCGTTTGGCTTGATCACTCCCCCTGCAACAGAGTAAGCCACGACCAGAGGATGAACAAAGGGTTATACCAAAACATACTCTCTTCTCCTAAACTCATCAAACGCATTATCATCTCAATAGCAAAGTAGAAACCCGCACTGTTCCATAACCATAACCAGATAAAGTAGCCTTCGTCCATAACAACCGAACCAGCTTTCCGACCTCTCGTTCCACCGTTATTACCGTTGCCGTCAGACACGCCTCCTGGAGGTTGGAGAACGGTCTGATAAGTAGATCTATTGATCAGTGTTGCGACCACTAAAAGAGTGTTTCTTCTCTCTTCAGAAATCCAAGAATAAAACCGAATCATGCTCGTTCGTCTCGATTCTCTCCAAGTAAGCCGTGAACTGAGTAGGTCTGACGTTGTCTTCATCTTAACCAGAGAAACCGAACGTTTTCCACCATGTCTCTTAACCATTGTCTCAATCTCTCTGTTATTGTGTAGTGCAGCAATGTCGAGAACAGTTAAACCGTTCTTGTTCTCGATGTTGAAGTTAATCTTGGAACTCTCTAACATCAATTTAATAGCTTGGAGATTGTTCTCGTACACCGCCAGATGTAAAGGTGTGTTCCCATCTTTATCTCTGCGGTTTATGACTCTTGTCTCGATCAAATCTGCATCTTTTTGACACAATCTTAAGGTCCATCCCATGAGAACTTTAAGAACGACTAAACCTTCTCCTTCGTCGTAGCTCTTGACTGCGATGTGAAGAGTGTTCTCTCCACTCACGTTTGTATCCACAATGCTCTCAAGAGAAACCAAAAAGAATTCTGATATTATATCGATCTTCTTTCTGCTTACCGCAACTAGCAATGACGTCATACCTTGATTCCGACAAAGATAACAACATTAAGAACTCTGTTATCAAATGATGGTTTGAAACATCAGCGTTAAGTTTCCGGGCAAATGATGGTTTGAATTTCATCATTTCCATGGCGAACTCTGTTTTTCCGGCCACAGCTGCCACGTGGAGTGGAGTATCAACGAAACGATAACTAGTCTGGGAGATTCTATGTGACGTGGCAGTACACGTGACGAGTCAGCATCAAGATAAATTTGATCCAACGGTTGAGATTCGATAAAAATGAATTATTATGTGGGATGTAGATGTGACATGGAGTGCACTTTGGTCAAAATCGCCATTATTACTCATTTTGTCAAACAGTTAATGTTATTACAAATTAGTTCCTGTTAAAGAGTTGAAAATTTTGATGTGACGTGGCATCAAACGTGGATTAAATCAGTATTATCTATTAATTTTTGATCCAACGGCCAGGATTATAAAACTAATTTATTAATTAGGGATCTAGTTTAATTATTAAGAAAGCACCAAAAAGACTAGCCGTTATATGCGAGCGTCCAAAGAGCGCCGCAACGGTCACATTTTTCTTTCCATCTTCTTCGACTCCTTCTTATTCAATTTACATTCAACATTACAAGAAAAACCTTAAATCTTTATCTCCAGTCAATTTTTGTTGGATAGATTCTCGAAATCTAAAGCGATATTACTGTCCGTCATCGTGTAGTTCCTCTTTTGATTCCAAATTCGTGATGGAGGCTTTGAATTTGAAGAATGGGAAATCGGGAACTCCTGTGAAGGATCGGAACAAGTGTCAGCCCAAACAAGATGCTTCCAGATCTTTGGAGAATGCAAACCCGAACATTTCACTCGCGAGTCCAGCTAAGTCTTCGCTCACGAAATCCGCAGTATCCCCGCTTGTGAAATCTGCTAAGTCGAAGAAATCGTCACAGAAGAATCAGAGTCCGAACCCTAAAATCCCTAGCCAGGCAGTTTTCTCTCCCCGGAATCGCATCAGAGAGAGGAAGTTTGTTGTGGTGGCGAAGAAGAAGGAGAAGAAGGATCCGGCGCTTGCAGAATCGAAGGTTGCTGAGATTGATTGTAAATGTGGAGAGAAGAAGAAGGGGAACATGAAATGCGTTTGTGTGGCATATGAGACGCTACGTGCTTCGCAAGAGGAGTTTTTCAAAAAGGGAAGTGGATCAGAGGAGGAGAAGGGAGGTTTTGAGGAATGCTGTGATGTCGGACAATATGTTGGAGATGAAATTGGACTTGAAGGAGAAGATTCCGGGGAACCGCAGCTAATAGGGACTTCTACAATGAAGAGGTCAAGGGCCAAGGTGGTAGAGGAATCACGGCAAAATGTACCTGTGTCCGGTAAAGTGATGAATCTTGTAGAAGCATTTGAGAAACTCACTTGTTTTAGTCATTCAAAGACAGCCAGCAAGAAAGATGAGAACAACCAAACGGAAGACGACATGAAGAAGCCGGAGAAATGGGAACTGCCTGGAATGAGACTGGAATCTAAGTTCTTGGAAGGAGGGAATGAGAAACCCCACCCATGGAGTTCTTCATTTTGTCCATCTGAATTGGTCTTAACAGCTGAGAATCTGGGGTTAGACCCCAAGGCCTCGATCTCTTCGTCCTGGGACAGCAGCCGTGGCAGGTTAGTTAACTGTTGACTAAAAGTTCTCACATAACCTCTGAACTGTTAGTTTTCTGATCTTGTCTCGTTCTGAATTGTTTGATCTGGTGACGTTTCAGTGTTTTGAGTGGGAATTCAAATGCTGCCAGGAGAAACAAAAGAAATGTATGTTTCTTGGATGCCTCATAGTATATATTTTTTAATTTTTATGAATTTTCTTAGCTGTAAATGATTAATTTTTCCTAGTTTGTCATTGATGCTTAGGAATACAATTGACGTCCATTTGATATAATTTGGTTGGTATTTCTGTCTATGCAGAGTTTGGACTCATCAACTACAATGGGAAGTAGAAGATCAAAGAAGAAGCAGCTTAAGGTCACTTCATTGAAGCCGTTTAATCTTAGAACTGAGGTATGTGTTTTTCTGATAAACAAATACATAAAGTTTTCAGAATTCATGGTAGAATCTCTATTGAGTCGTGACTGTTAATTGGTTTTTTGGTTCTCTGCAGCAAAGAGGTAAAATGAAAGAAGAAGAGTTTGCAAAAAAGCTTCAAGAAATAACGATGGAGGAAGAAAAGATGAGAATCCCCATTGCTCAAGGTCTTCCATGGACAACCGATGAACCTGAAGTAAGCATGCTCTGCTTTCCTATTATCATCAAGTTTGCTCTTGCAAGCTCTACTGAGCAACAGTTACTTGGTCATTTGCAGGACTTTAGATGCCAAAGTTTAACTGTCTAGTCAAGTTAGCATTCTAATGTTGTTTTCTGTTGCAGTGTTTGGTTAAGCCTCATTGGAAAGATATCACAAGACCAGTCGACTTGACGCTCCACTCAGATGTTCGGGCAGTAGAGCGTGCAGAATTTGATTACCAGGTAAACCTTGCTAATGCAATGACGATTAACTCTACATTTTGTTCAAAAGACCTTTTTAAATATAACCGCTGGAATGATATATGGCTTCAGTACGTATTTGACAGTGTCTAATCAAGTGTGAATCTGTTGGTCTAGGTTGCCGAGAAAATGAGCTTCATTGAGCAATACAAAATGGAAAGAGAAAGACAACAGAAGGTAATGTTTTTTATATGAGATGATCTGGCCATATATAATAATAGAGTCTCGCTTTAGTTGATTTTGCCAAATCTTTCTTTTTTGTTTCCAGTTGGCAGAGGAAGAAGAGATACGAAGGCTAAGGAAAGAATTGGTCCCAAAAGCGCAGCCAATGCCATACTTTGATCGACCATTCATTCCAAGAAGGTAAATACTGGTAGATAAATACTCTGCTTTTGAAATCTTCTTTCTTGTATATTATATATCATAGACGATTATAGATTGTGTTATCTGTCTGAATTTCTAAGTGGTAATTCTCTTTTGTAGCCGTATAACAATGAACTTATCTGCAAAAAGCTGATACAATTGCTTCTTCTTGTTTTCTTTTATCACTCAAAAGGTCAAGCAAGCATCCAACTGCACCACGAGACCCCAAGTTTCACATACCACAACACAAGAAGATCAGATGCTGCAGTACATCTTCTTGGAGTGAAACTGGCTCCTGCATGAGCGATCTCAATTATCAGTATCTTTAGAAGACCCCAAGTTTGCAGTCACTTCAATAATGTATTCCTGTCTATATTCTCATTTCTAAAACCACATTATTTGTAAGAGATTCAATGCAGCAACCAATTAGTTGCAATTTTATAAAATTTGTCAATTATTCTTGTTCCACCTTTGCAAATCCTAGCTCACTCTGGTTTATTCTTGCTCAGAAAGATATATAACAGTTTTGAATATTGATCTACCTGACAACTGAGAAGAGCTTAATAAAATGCGAATGTCTTGAGATTTTTATATGGAGTAATAAAACTTGGGGTACAAAATCAAAAGGTTATAACCATTATATTATCAGACGTTCTTGATGGAAAACTTGGGATACAAAATCATGGTAAAGAACAAAACTTCAACTGATTCATGTATCATATTAGTTCGTCAAGATGATGAATACAACAGAAGAGAGTAAAGATCTAACATCGCAAAATCCAAAAATCTCTGTATCATGAGATTCCCAAAAGCAGAAGGAGAACATTTAGCTATTCATGATTCAGCTGCAATACGCCCAGCGACCTGATCCAAATCCCGTTGACCGCTTGAAGTGATTCTTCTTCCTCTGAGACAAATAATGAAAGTAGAGAGAAGTGAGTTAAGGCATCTTACTAAGAAAAGAGCCTCCAGAAAGAAAGTAATACCCTTTTGTATCGAGCTCAACAATGCTCATTGTTTCCAACTGTTGAAGAATATGGCGAGCAATACCACCACTGCTCTTGCAGAAGTGAGGTGGTCGGCTTCCGTTTCTTTTGCTACCACCATAGATTCTTCGGAAAGCACCAACACCTAGACCTCCTCTCAAGTAAATCTTTCTGGCCATAGAAGCTGCAGCAACAAGGGAAAGAGATCAACAACATTTACAATGAGTAACGAAACAGAAACAAATTGAAAAAGATAAGCTTTCTACCAGCTCTGATGTAGTACCAATCAGGGTCGTATGGAGCAAGCTCCTTTAAACGACCAGTCTTCACAATGTCTGTCCATAGAGGAAGCTCGATCTGAATCAGACAAAAAAGCAATTATTATTAGAATGATTTTCGATCTGAGTCCAAAGAGAAAACTCGACTAAGCTGATGCAATTATGATCTTCATTGATACTTCCAACTTCAATTGAATATATAAACATAAACAGGAGGTGATCACGGTTCA
This sequence comes from Lepidium campestre, assembly GCA_009757365.2. Taxonomy (NCBI): domain Eukaryota; kingdom Viridiplantae; phylum Streptophyta; class Magnoliopsida; order Brassicales; family Brassicaceae; genus Lepidium; species Lepidium campestre. Next base: position 105,954 of record WJSH01008214.1, on the reverse strand, counting down.
ATTTCACACGAACACATCGAGAGGAAACCCAATATCAGAAGCTTCGACAAATTCCAGTTCTTTCCTCTTATTAAGCTCATTATTCATCTGATCCTTTTGAGACTCAACGAACCAAAAAAGAAGAAGCAAATAGCTCCAAATAAAAGCATTAAGCCACTAACCTTTCCAGATCGCTTGAGGTGAGAAGCGTAAGCCTTCACAAAATCATGAGGAGAAACATCTTTCACAGTTCTACCAGTCGCCATTGCACGAGTGATGAAGAAATCACCTGAATCACTTCCGTCTTTCTCTCTCCGTAAAGCCTAGGAATTTCAGTCAGAACGTGTATATATATCGGAGCAATTTTTTATCAGTTAGGGTTCTTTTCGGTCCGGGTCTACTTCTAATCACATTTAACCCGACCCGTATTAATACTACTGTAAAACAATTGGGGTTCTTCGTAAGCATCGAAATCAGATTCCTCTACAAAAAAAATTAAAATATAAAATAAATTGACAGTGTAAGACATTTCTCTCTTTTCCTCTCTCTCCTTCCTGCTTCCTCGGTTTCATCGTCGACTGCATTTGATCTGTCTCAACAATGGCGTCATTGTCAGTACCTTACGCCAAAATCTGTGCTCCGAACTGGCGGGTCGGATCTATTCCTGGAATCTCGACTCAACGATGGCAGCGGCAACCCAATGGCATCTCGTTTTCCTCCGACGTATCTCAGGTTTCTTCTTCTCATCTATCTCTCTCGTATATGTTGATCCTGTAAAAAAAGTGTGAGGTTTTGAGAAGATTAACCTTTTTCTGTGAGTTTCTGGATTGAGTAATTATGATCTGTATAGTGCATAAAGTTTCGATTACTGGATTTGTGACTCTCGTGTGCGTGTATATATTAACAATGGTGATTAAGCTGCTGTCTTTTTGGATTTTAAGCATACATTGTTTCATAATCCTCTCTTTCCTCTGTCTCTTCTACAGAATCAATCTACAATGTGGAGGTTGCGTGCGACAACCAATGAGGTAAAGCTTGCTTCTTTTTTAACCCAACAAGGTTCAATGTAGTACGATGCAACCTTATAATCTCATTTTTGGACTCTACCAAGGTTGTTTCTAACTCTACTCCAATGGCTAATGGTGGGTGTTTGAACGGAAATGTGAAAACCAATGTTTCGGAACCAGCCGAGCTCTCTGAATTTATGGCTAAAGTCTCAGGCCTTCTTAAGTAAGTCCATATTCAACGAATCCTAACCAATCTTTGTTTAGATTCTGTGGACTAAGTAATCAAATACTATACATTTTTATCTTATTAAGGCTTGTGGATTCAAGAGACATAGTTGAACTTGAACTGAAGCAGCTCGACTGTGAGATTGTTTTTCGGAAGAAGGAAGCTTTACAGCAACCTGAACCACCAGCTCCAGTTTATCACTCAGTGCCTCCTCCAATGCCTCCATCTCAAGCAGTGGCTCCTCCTCCTCCTCCTCCTCCTCCTACTCATACTCCCTCCTCAGCCCCTGCAGCAGCAAAACCAACAACTGCCCCATCCTCGTCTCATCCTCCACTCAAGAGTCCTATGGCTGGTACTTTCTACAGATCTCCTGGACCCGGTGAACCTCCTTTTGTCAAGGTACAAGAGGATGCCAAAACAAAACCCCAGCAAATATTTGGTTCTTGGTTGAATCCAAAATCAATATTTTGAAAAGTTCTACATTGATTAGTCATCGAGTTCTTTATTTTTATTTCACTTTGCAGGTTGGAGATAAGGTGCAGAAGGGTCAAGTTGTTTGCATTATAGAAGCTATGAAACTGATGAACGAGATTGAGGTCTGATATTCTCTTTAAAATTTCGATAACTTACAATCAAAATTTGCAGATTTGATGATCCTTTTGATATTTATGTGATTATATCTGCTTATGAGCTTTCAAAGTCTTTGACCTGTGAAGTTTTATGGTTGAAAACAGGCTGAGAAGTCAGGAACCATCACTGAATTACTGGCTGAAGATGGAAAACCGGTCAGCGTTGATACGGTACCGGTTTATCTCTCTCTCTTTCCGGTTTTCTTAACTAAATATGTTTTTCGATCATTAGCTTATGGTTACTTGTACAACAAACTATGATGCAGCCTCTGTTTGTCATCGTACCTTGAAACGAAGAAGCATCCTTTTGAGGTTTGGTCTTCAGAACATCTTCGAACTCTCGGTTTAGCTTATACCAACGTCTTCAAAATCAGCAAGTAATTATTTCGGCTCATGTTGGTTTGGTTTCGGTTTTCTACTCTTCTTTCCGAGTTTCAATAGACTTTTGGAATTTAACGTGACGTATTATGAATGTCTTTTGGAATAACTTCGACAAATAAATAATTACTCTATAGTTTGGTGTATGTATTATGTTTAGATCAAGAATTGTGTTCTTGGAATATTATTAAAGAAACAAAAAAAAACTACTGCTAAATAAAACGAAAGCAACATCTCGTTTTCGTTTTACAATGCTAAAACAATAATTGATAATTCTTATTTATATACATCTCATTCTCGCTTTCAAAGGCAGCAGATGAGAATACTCAGTTAAAATTATTCAGTAAGCAATACTAAATAATAACTCCCCCAAAAAATTAAGTCTAATTTTTGAGATTATAAAATTTACCAACAAAATTAATGAATACACTAACTATTCAAGTAAAAAAAAACACAGCGCAAACAAAATGATACAGAATGATATGATTTCCTAAACAATGCGATCAAGAGAGAAAAAAAGAGATACGATAGAGAACAAATACAATAAAGATGAAAAGATCAGATTGACCAAAATACCCTAAAACCTTTCCCAAAAGCCGGTCGGTCTTCTTCTACTTTGAGTTTTTGTTGTTTCTAAGAAAAAGATTTGAACGATCTTCCTAATTAAGTAAGAAAGGGTATACTGTACATTGGTAAAGAGCCTAACGAGCGCTTTTGACATTCCTTTTTTTTTGGGTGGTGGACCGCTTTCTGTACAGCAGTAGTAAGTAATCTAATAATAATAATAACAACAGGAGGAGCAAGTAAAGAGCCAAGTCTGGGATCTCACTTTACCTTCTGTTGCTACTTCTGGTGCTGTAACTCAATCTCCGAGCTGTTCCTCTTCCACCTCCTCCGTTCCATCCTCTATCATCATCATCGTCGTCATCATCATCTTCGTTGTAAGCCACTGCTTTTTTGGCAGATCTTCCGGTTTTTCTTGGCGTTGGTCGTTTTCTCTTCACGTTTGCTGAGTATATAGTGTAGTCAATTGTATCTTCTCTCATTGCGTTCTTAAACTCCTGCGAGAAAGAAAACAAAACAAAAAACATGAATAAAATTATTTTTTTCCCTTATTGGGGATTTTAAAGATTTTAGAAGTGAACAAAAAGACGCTTGGGATTTTGACCTGATATCTTTGAACTAAGTTTTGATATGTTGAAGGTAAGTCGGTGCGAGTTTCGCTGAGGTCAAAGACAATGTTTTGTCTGGACAGAGGATCTCCTGGCTTCAATGGTTCCGTTGGAGAATAGGCCTGAGATATATGTTTTTTTTAATTTCCATACACCAATCACGTATTCGTAATTCAAGTTTAAAATAAAGGCAACCAAGTGGAGAGAACAACCGTACCTGGCACCGGTCATCATTTAAGCTATACGTCACTTTTAAGTATCTCTTGAGCTTTAAAAGAAGTTGTAAAGCTATAGCTGCTAAACAATCAACCTGAAATTACACCAAAAGAAGAGAACGCCATAAATAAAAGCAACCATGATATTAAAATGTGTTCAACTCGGATCAACCATAAACCAAACTTAACCGATCTGTTCACTAAAAAGTTTTTAAGGTTTCAAATTTTCTATAACAAAACCAATCTTCGAGAAAGGAAACACCGAACTGTAACATATTCTAAGAAAACTGAGCATAGATTTGATTATAACCAACCTTGAATCGAAACCAAAATGCACCAACCTGATCTATGCAAGATTCAGTTTAACACAGTAAGCATAACAGGAGAAAAGGGTATGAAGACTACCTGAATTTTCTGCAGATCATTGGAGGATAATTCAGGCGGATCAGATGCGATCATTTTGTGCACATTTGCTTCCCCATTATGGGTTTGATAGGAAGTGAACTGATCCCTTGGATCTTGGTATAGTGCTCCGTTGAGGTCAATTGGAGTTGAATGACCATAGGAATTCCAATGCGTAGATTCTTCTTGGATTCTTGTGTTCAGATCCATCATGTGCATTTGTCCAGGAATCGGATCTTGTTGGTATGTTCCATTTCCGTGCTGAGTCTTTACGGAATCTTTATGTAACAAAGCCCTCAAATTTGACTCGACTGCACCGGCCCGGATTTGTGTAACTCGGTTTATGGAATATACAAGATAGAGTGGCTCATCAGGTGATGTGAATGGAAGTAGAGCAAGGGTCTCAGTGCAATACCTGTAAAGAGAAACAGAAAGTTAGTATTTATCATACGACAGGAAATGTGAAATTTTCTATAGCAGCGAATACCAACATCAGAAAGGATATTGCTGAGCCACTCCAGGTTGGATTATCAAACTTCCGAACAATTGACGTCATAAATTTGTTCCGAGAAACCCGGTTACCACGGATGAGCTTGTAGATCCTAGACACTCCAAGTCTAGCTTGTGTGAGAGTGCTACTAGTCTGATCATTTTTCCCCGATATGTTTGTTGAACCCTTTTGCTGAAGAATTTGGTTTGGTCCTGAAGTGACCTGGCTAATTGATTGCATGAAGTGGAATGACATTTGTAGCCCATCACCAAGACGGCTTTCAAAAAAGGCTGGATACCTGATGAAAATGTCGAGGTGTGTTAGTGCGCTGCTACGTGAGAAGTGAATAATGTAATCTTTTGTAAATCCGATCAGGGGATTACTTCTCATGCATATTCATCAGTAAATGATGGGCAAGCTTTTGGTTGGCCTCTTGAGGATCTGTCTCGAGGGCAATCAAATAAGGAACACATGTAATAGGATGAACAAGACCTTGACGTAGCACAACTTCCACTATCTGCGGAACAGATATATGTCTCATTAATTCACACAAGAGCAAAGACACGGAAGCAAAGATTATCAATGGATAACAATGGCAGACCTTGAGAGCAGTCTGGCGAATTTGATCATCAAAGTCCAAGCATCTACCTAATATCTTATCCCAATACAACTGCACAATGCCACCGCAAATATTGGTGTCACCTGCACCAGCGGCCACAGGTACAGTATCCCCACCTTGCTCAATTGGGTCAACCGAGCTATCACTGGCTTTATCCGATGCCAATTGTTTTTCCGCATCAAGAAGGTATTCATACATGTTTTGTAATGCTTGCATCTGGATCATGAGCATTCAAGAAAGAATGTAACCATATGCAAGCGTAAAACAAAACATGTCCATATAAATAGAAAATGCACATAAAAGGGGAGATATTACCTTCATACGCCCGTTTGCATCATCTGATAATGTAATCTCGATTATCTTTCCTATGTCTTCTTCCAACATGTATTCAGGTCGCGCAATTAGAATGAAACCTAAAGCCTACAGACAGTTTGGGGTCACCAATATTCTAGCATACTGCAGCATAGAGGATGTGCAACAGACTAGCACTGTATGAACCATACCTGCAGTGACCTGACTTTCAAAGCAATATCCTCCGTGTGAAGATGTCTCTTAAATAAAGTGAGACAGCTAGAGAGGTTAAAATTCTTGCCACCTGAGGTGCTAATAAGAGAGTTTCCATGGCGGATAAGCAAGCCAAGACAAAAAAGGGACCGCCCAGCAATCTGAAAGAGATAGATGACCATTAAGCTTCAGGTAAATCTATTGATGGATTCCTCTTGTTATGGCATTTATACAACTCAGACAGCACTAACTTAAGTAAAATAAATGTGAAACTGAATATTACCATCAGTGGGCAGTAAAACCACAATGACAAGCAGTGCTTAGTAGACAATACTGATCTTCTAAGCAAGATGACAATCACAGTCACTTGTCTCTACTTAGCATCAAACAAAATACATTCCAACAAGAATAGGAACAAACCCAAATTATGGTAATTATGCGACCAAATTTACACTCACAAACGCAAGCCACAACAGTACAATATAGCAAACCACAGAAATTCCGCTTGTAAAATCATGTGCACGAACAGACCTTAATTGAGTTTGATGCATAATCTTTTCAAAGTTAAACCCACCTGCTTGTTATCGGAACCTTGGGCCTCCAGCCGCTTAAAAAAGAACTGAAGAAGATGCTCCACTATGCTAACACCTTTTCCCGCCAATTTACTCACAGAGCAGAGACACCTGAGAATTTGAAGGGTTGCACTAATCAAATAGAAGGTAGTGTCCTAAAAAAAGATGAGTGATGCTTCTGGACCGCATCTTCCATGAACACAAGTACACATCTGATTGTTTCAAAAACAATGAACTCATGTGGAAGCGAACACTAGAGCCAGGAATCACGGTAATTAGTTTATAGAGGGTACCTAACGCAAGCATGAACAACAGTTAGAAACGAATGCCGAACAATCATATGCTTTAGATCTTGTTCCAGATCTTCTGTGACACTCAGAGGCAGCTTGCGGATCAAGGGTAGGGCAGAATCGATAATGAAAATAATACTCTCTAGTAACTGTGCTCCTACTCTACTATCAACCTGCAAGAAATACAGGACGAAGGGTAGGGGTTAGCAACACCTAAGAGTTTGAGAATATGTTGCGGACGTGTTTTCACAAAGTTTATTTCTTCTCAGGATTATTACCACTATTATTCAGAGGAAAATAGCATATAAGCTTTTAACAGAATCATTCCATTACAAAACCTAAGCAAATTTTGACCAGATTGGCCGCATACCTGACTCTTCAGATATGGCTGTAGGGTGATGACAAACTTAGTAGGGTCTGACGCTGGTGTGCACAGCCCAGGATCCACCAGACAGAAAGCATGCAAAACAAGTACATAAGGAAGCACTTGCACCTCTCCTTCTTCACAGCTCGTTTCTTCTACCTGAGGTAATAGGGATGTTAAATAATGGTTCTCAACCAACTGATCAACGCACAGACATGAAGCAAATGTTGACCTGTAATATTTTTTCCAGTAAGCACTTGCACATCAGCTCGCAGCGCCTGCGTACTGATGCAAGAGCAACTGGGTTGATACCAGCAGCTTTAACTGCTTGAGGGAAAAAATCAAGGGCCAGGGCACGCTTAATAATAGTTACAAGAAGCTGGTGATTTGGGGTCCTGCTTAACAACCCAACCATTTGCTTTGTTTTCTTTTCCATTTCCACTGGAATGGAGCTAGTATCACTAGCAAACTGAGTATGATGTCCTGGAGGTTCTTCAAACCAAAATTCATAGAAAGTTTTGCACACAAGATCCTGTTAAGAACAAATATATATTACAGATCTCGTTTTTAAACATAATACCACACTAAAAATGAGACCATATATATCAAATAGCAATGCATACTAAAATACGAAGTTACCTGAATGCTAGACTCATCATCACTGATACGAGATAATATCTCAGCACATGCAGTTGTAAATTCAGAAAAATTAGGATTCGAAGTACACATGTCACGTATTATCTTGATGGCCCGTTTTCGAACACTCACTCCAGTATCCTTAATCCTCTCAGCGACCTTCTCAAAGTACTGCAAAAATGAATCCCCTAGGTCAGCAAAGTAACAGCTATATTAAGGAATGTGATACAATAAAATGATACGAGAAAGGTCAATTTACCTGTGAACCAACATCAGGATGTGATGCAATATGCCTACCAACAAGTTCCAGTGCTGCTTCTCTAACAGATATTGCAGAATCACAAAACCTTCCTTCAACAGCCAACTGAACACGTTTATCACACAGTACCTCTGGATCAGCTTCCACAATTATACTAACCTATCATGGTCAGGTCAATGCAGAGTGTATTATCATCAATAGAATAGCATAATTGTATTCGGACTTTACCCAAAAACATAAATGACTGTGTTTAATACTGTGCTCACTTACTGCTCGCAAAGCTTTGGCCCTAATAACAGGAGAGTTTTCTCTTAAACTAGCCTGAAAAAAATAACCCAGTTAAATTAGAGATGGAAACTCAGAAAAAAAATGCACACAAAACCTTTTACTAACCAATAGCATGTGTAGGATCTTATCAAATCCTCTGGAAAAAGAACTATTTAGTCCAAGCGCCAAAGTAATCTTCTTGATAGACTCTCTAGTCAAGAGCGAAGTAGTTACTTCAGAGTTACGGATTATTGACTTTGCTTTCAGTCTGGCAATGTAATATTTGAACTTCTTCTGCGATTTTGGGACATCTTTATACCAAAGGCACAAATAAAACCTGCACAAAGTATCTTTAATATAAGACCCACCTATATTGCAAAATCCGTGTGGCATGAGTCAGGAATATACCAGCAAATGAAATTATGCACATCATCAGCAGATCCTGCATCTTGAAGGTAATTCAAGAGCATCTGTTGCACAACTTCTGTATTTGTAATCATATCTGGATCTTCGATGTTTTCTGCTGATTCCAGATTACCAGAACTCTTGGTGTCCGTCTTGCAGTAAGACTGCAGTACAAGAAGCTGCCTCTTGCAAATACAAAAGGGACAGTGCCAATTTCGACTTGGAATGTCTAGTTCCTTTAAACCCAAACAATCACCATGAAACCGCCTTTGACAAATTTGACAGCCTAATAAATTTCCAGCCCTTTTACCTAAACAGAAACTACAATCTTTGGTGCAAACTTGGTCAACTCCAGTTTCACTATCTGATACTACTAACGTCCAGAATCTGTTTCGACTGCAAAGGACACCATCCTGTTTTAGCCTTGCAGCAATTGTACCTAGCAATTCAATGGCCATTGACCGAGCCGAGACATCTTTTGACTTCAACCCTGCATTATGCAGCAGTATAACACAGAGAACCTGCAAGAGTTTACTTGTTAAAGTGGAAAGATACATTGACTTGTAGTTATAACAAAACACAGTACCAGTATACATTTACCTCAAGAATAGGAGACACTGATGGATATTCAGGAAGATTTAGAGCTGTCAGTAAATCTATAACAAGATTCTCAATTATTAATTTTATCTCAGAAGCATCCTGAGACTTCAAACTGGCAAATCGTTCAAGGACACGAGTCCAGAAAAGGCAACATGTTTCTGTAGCCGCTTCATGACATTTAGTTAGGTAGCCAACATCAACCGGGGTCTCCAGTATGGAATTTCCACTGGAAGCTTGTCTCAGGGTTTCAGGCAGGCTTGTGCTGTTGTGAACCAACTGAATGAGCAAAGCAGTAACCATTTGAATCTGCCTCTGTTCTTCATCAGGGAGAAGATACGCTCTCAACGCTCGTTTCGAGGAAGGTAACTTCCAGAGCAATTGAGATATCTCATCTATCACATACGTTCGGTGTTGAGCATATGAATTATAGATCTGCATTCAATGAAGATATTTAAAAACACTTAAAGAATGATTCTGATGTGGCGACATTGACTTTTTGAACAAAAAACACAACAAAGAAGTAAAGTCCAAAGTCTTACACCACTGATTAAGCTAATTGATTTTAGTTGCAGAAGTTGGATATTTTCCACCAAAAATGTTGTAATGCTTGTCTTTAACAGTTGTAAAATGCAACTGTCAGACAGCCTTTCTACCAACAACAGGTCCTTGAGTAAGCCAAGAATAGTGCAAAGTTTCTGTAGTGCAGTATTCACAGCTCCAGAGATCCTACAAGACAGATATCTCAGAGGGGGAACAGTGTCCAACTAAAATCACAGAAGAATAGGTATTAATCAGTAAACCTGTTCACTGCCAACTTCTTCACTTTGCCGCTTTTCCCTATGCGCCGCCTTTTGCTGGCTGAGCCCATGTCAGGATCAGGATCATCGTCATCATCACCTAGATGAGTATGAAACATATATCTATATTTCAGATTTGTGCATTTAAAACATAACTAGTGCAGTAGGAAGGAAAATACTAAAAAAAACAGCAAAGCATGTAACGAGGGACAATGTAAATCTGAAAAACAACCTTCAGCTGGTTTACTCGAGCTGCGGTATGATGGATCATAAGCAGACATAACAGCCATCATTTGGTACCTAGAAAACTCCAGAATTCTCTCAATTATCTGGTTGAAAAAAAAAAATCAAAAGAGAAATGCGTCAATAAATATGGTGAAACGGTAGCAGTGAGCAGAGGAAAATAGACACAAACAGACTTCAGTGAAAACAAGAATTAAGAAGCATCCACCTCCTCCTTGTAGAGCTGCTTTGGCATATCACTGTTGGCCATCACTGCAAGCGATGCATGGATTGACTCAAGGGCACCAAGAACCAACAACACTGAATCTGAATCTGACTGAAATTTTTTGCAAAGGAAATGTTAGCTAAAGAGGAGTACACAGCACAAAGAACTATATCACTAATTCATTCTGCAAGTCCGAGAATGTATACTACAAACAAAGAATATTAATTTTGACTGAAAGCTAATATTGTATGATAAAACAATTCATGCGTCGACTGCAACAGGAAAACAAAATATGCACAGCTATAAAGAAAGAGGGGTGTAACGAGAAGCAAACAGAAAACTACTCACATGCTCACTAGTAATGGACAAGCCTTCTGCCCTATGTATCTGATGATCCAGTGTGTGCAATAACCTTGATAAAATATCAATAGGTACCATATGCAGAAGCATTTTTGACCGTATAGTCATCAATTCATTTACAAGAACACGAACTTCTTCAACAGACATTGATGACCATTCTACTTCATCCCTATCATCACCAGGAATTTCAGCTCTGCCACAGAAGTCCTCCAACATCTCACAAAAGCTTTCTATGATGGACTCTAAATAAGCATTAAGAAACTATGATTATCTAGGGAATAGGGTTAAATGCTAAGAAAACAAGGAAAACGGACAAACAGACCTTGACGCACAGCTGGATCTGGTTGAACTAAAGACACGTCACCTTTACGTTTCTTCTTGCCCTTTGGCTTCTTAGAAGCAGAAGATTCCTGCACTTTAATTTCGTTATGTCCACAGCAAAGAAGAAAGCCACTTATAGACGAAGATTATAATGATGCACTTACATTCGTGGTGATTGTTTCAGATCGAGAGTCTTGAGATGCCAGATCCTCTCTCAGTGACTGGTTTGTCCAAGATTCGTGCTGCCAACTTTGATCTTCAACATGATTTGATCGTAATACCTTTTTCACAGGCTCAGGCTGGATACTCCTACCTAAATGATGATCTGCCTGTCGTTGAACCTTGACAGGAATACTTGGCTCAGAAGTTATCTTTTGAGGCTCTTCATTGGCAAAGACTGGATCGGAGATCGGACCTGATAAACTTGAAATTTGTAATAAATGATAAACACAAACATATTAAATCAATCATAGACTAACACCATAACAAGTTTTCCTGGAACAATCAAACAACTATTAAAGCTTAGCACAAATGGAATGTAGAATAGAAGTTCACTACTAACTGACAGGGTGAACAAAGAAGGCAGATACTGCAAGGATCAAGCATTAAAGGAATCTTAAATGCCAACTAAATATTCTAAAACTTAAAGGTTTCTTTTCTAAAAGATTTTCAACGTTTTCCTTGAAATCTAAAGCACTCCATAGTTTGGCCAAAAAAAGAGAGAAGGCTTCATTTACCACGGATGACATACTCAAATGCTCCAGGATTGCATCGTAGAACTTGGTCATATAACTGAAACGGTTCTTCAGAAGTACAATTGAGTGCCTTAGCCTCATTTCTAAGATCCCTGCAAGATTAAACCAGAGAACATAAATTAGTGCCCTCTACAATTATAGTCTTGATATGAAAGAATCACCTCTTGGAACAGAAATTGCCAATCATCATAATATTCTCCACAAACCTAAATAACCAAGCTAAGCTAAGGTAGAAAGATGTATCATCCACATGGCTACTCTACCAAGCTTTCAAGGGAAAGAAGAGAAATCGGAATCTTAGAATTGCTTCGCTCAAGAATAGGTTTAACCAGCACAAAAGAAGATGTTATAACTCGCTTCACCGGCAGAATTGCCAAAATTCTGAAGATGTAAATTTCATCTAACCATCAAACTTCTTTATATTACTGACGTGTGCAATATCAGCCAACAAAACAACAGATTCATTGCAGTCACACCTACTTATCGTAAATTAGCTGATCCGCTAGCTTCTTAAAATCACATATGAAACACGAGATAGTCAACTAACGCAACGAGGCAGACTCGCGTACATGACTTTCAACCAAATACCAGACCATTTCAGTTCACCATTCCAACTGAGGAAGAGCTCTAACTAGTTTTCGATTTCCAGAAGACACGAATTATAGTTGCCAGATATTAAGAGTAATAGGTTATGAGGGAGAACACGACAGGTCGCTTACAAGTACGAAACGTCAGTAGCATGAAGCAGGTTTGCGATTCTACTGGATTGCGCGAGAATCTCACTGCGATCCAACGACCTGTTGCCACTACCTTCGCCAACCTCATCGAACAGCTTGAACTCACCAGGTTCCGCCGCACCGCAGAATATAGGTAACGACGGTAGCGGCAAGTGAGGAGCAACTTCCGACTGAACAGTATTGGCCAATCCAATCCCGAACTGGGACAAAATCGAACTTGAACCCCAGCCGGAACTGCTTGGATTGCTCATCTTTGGATCGAACTGAAGCCACAAATTCAGAGATTAGGGTTTCCAGATATCAGGTTTCGAAAAACTTGCAGAAATGAACGGGAAATTTGAAGGAATTTGAAGTAAGTTTATGAGTCATAGAGAGAATTGAGACCTAGATTGGAATTAGGGAAGAATTTAGATGAAATTAGGAAGATGCAATTGGCGGGGAAAGTAATAGAAATCTTCCCCTGGAATTTTCCTGATTTTACATATAAATACGTAATTTGACAAAAAAAATATATAAATACGTTAAAATGATTTTTAAGCTATTTTCTTATGTTGAATTCCCTTTTTACCCTCAACTATCACGTGATGGCAGTTAACACAAGTTACACAATTGATAAGTAAACAGGGTAGTTTCGGGTATTTAAAATTTGAAACGATATTTCACCAAGTAAATGATATGATTTAAACCAAATATTCATTTATACTATTATTTTATTAACAATCAAAATTTTCGGGCCCAAGTCCAAAGTCTTTTTCGGTCTTGCACAAGTCATTGATATTCATATTTTTGCCCAAAAAACTGCATTTTAATTTGCAAAAATTGCACAACTATTCCTTTGTGAGATATTTCAAATATATCATATTTAAAATATGAGGCTGCATTCATTAAAAAAGAAAGATACATGATGCAAAATTAAGTATCTTCTATATAATTTTTAGAAAAATAAAGTTAACATGATATCATATGGTATATTACAAACAATGCCATTAAAAATTAATTAAAAGTCTAAAATTACTAAAAGATTAATTTTGTCATTTTAATCTTCATATCTTATTTATAACATTTTTTACCAATTAGGGTATTTTATTTATTATAATATCATTTTCATTCCTAAAATAACATATCGATTATGTTTCATCATTAACTCATAATCAATATTATATTTATAAGATATTTTCTTTTTAAATCTCTTTAATTAAAATATTTATTATTATAAAATATTAAATTATAAAAAAATAAAACGAAATATTGTTACAACATATATTAAAGGGGTTTCTTGGAGGGTGGATTTTAATGAATTTAGAATCCTTATAATATTTGGAAATCCATATAAAAACCTAAGATTTTAAAATCATAAAAAGTGGATTTGAAAATCAAATAAATTAGATTTCAAAATCAAACAAACTATATTTGAAAATCAAATCAACTGGATTTTAAAATCAAATCTCACTAATTTTTATTATAAAAACAAAAATATAACATATCTCTTATCTATGTCTCTCAATATAATCACTCCACATACTTGATGCTATTATTCCTCTCCATTGATTTGCATATGCTCTTTGTTGATCTTGGGTTAAACGAACTTCATTATTATCGTCATAAACTTCTTGAAAAACTTCTTCTCCACTTTCGTTTTATTCTGGAAAATTATCCGTCCGACAATACTTCCGAAGATAATTATGTAAACCAACACATGCAAGTACAATCTCTACTTGTGTCTCATAAGCAAAATGAGGCGCAGACTTAAAAATAAGAAATCGAGATTTGAAAATACCAAAAAAAATTTCAACTACATTTCGTAATGATGCATGACGATGGTTAAACAACTCTTTTTCATCTGCTGGTTGAGAATTTTGACCTGAAAACTCTTGAAGATGATATCTGACACCACAATAAGGAGCCAAAAAATTTCGACGATTCGCAAATCCACAGTCCACAACATAAAATTTTCCTAAAAATTTTAATAATAATTTAGTCACTTATCTTCTTGAAAAGACATATTTATAATTAAAAGACGATACCTTCCGGAACTAGTAGTCGATTAGTGTTCCTTGTCAAAACATCATTGAATTTTTTTGGAAAATATATTTGGTCAAGTGGTTAATCTACTTCGGCTATCTTTCCCACCATAGTTTCACATGATATTGTTTGGAGTTTTAGGTAGTGAGATTGAGTTATGAATCGAGTTTTAAGAAGTGAGATTGAGTTATGAATCGGATATTCTAATTGTTAATGATTTGATGTGGTAAATGAAATAGGTTGAAGGAGTTGTAGATGAATGATGTGGAGGTTCAAGCATGTGGGACATATATACCAAGAAATTCCCACGTACAATCTCTTTCACTATTTTTTTTATTTCTCATATATAAAATTCAGTTTGATCAATGAAAAGATTATCAATATGCAATGATTTGTTTCTTTTTTTTTATCTGAAATTTTTTAAATAGATGTAATTATCACACTGTCGATGTTTCTGTTGATTTTTACCATCATTACAAGGTATTGATTATGTTTCATAAACCCTTATCTCACGTTTTTTTTTCAAATCAAATCAAAATCCATACCTTTGAGTAAGGATTTCAAGCCTTTGTAAATACAATAACAAATCCATTAAAATCCACCCAAATCCATATTCAAATCCTTAACTTTGAAGAACAGATGATAGAACCAAGAACACATAATTTTGAATAAGGATTTTAAAATCAATGTTTGAAAAACACATGATTTGAAAATGGATTTTAAAATCAATGCTTGAAAAACACATGATTTTATAAGAATTTCTAAATCCATTAAAATCTACCCTCCAAGAAACCCCATAAGTTATTATCTTAATGTATTAACTTTATTTTTAATATGTTAAATTTTTTAATGAATTAAAATAAAAGTTTTTTTAATAAATCTTAGTATAACCAAAATTTACATTATTATTTTTAACTATAAAATTAAAATTTTTATTGTATACAATATTTAAGAATAATTCAAACTTTTAAATTTATAGAATATGTAAGAATAATTTAAAATTTAAAATAATTTAATATATGTCTTCTATTAATCCATTAACCCTTCAAATAAATTCAAAATAATATTTCAAAAACAATATAACGCATGGAAAATATATATGACATATAAAATATAAAAATAAGATAAATTTCATAATATTAAGAAAAATATATAATTAATAAATAATTATATAAGTTATATTATATATATAGATGATTATCTAGATTAGCGCGAGTCAAAAATATATGTATATTGCATACATGTCATCATCTATTATATAATAAGTTACATATTTATTATTAATAGATTAAATACATATAAATTTAATATACATTTTCATATACAAATCATATGATAAGAGAAATATAATAAATATCATAAATTAATATAAATAACTATATGTATATTTTCAAATATAAATATATTCTGAAAATATATCCCATACTGAAAACATCTGGTATGATAATATTTGGATGTAAGTTTATCAGCCATCGAAAGAATTTGAAGTAAGTTTATCAGTCGATTCTCTCCATGACTGCTTACTTCAATAAATATAGTAATGATTTTACTCTAATGTTTCTATCAGTAACATTATCCGCGTGACCAAAATTGGTTGGACGTATGGCAAAAAGGTGAAAGTAACTAAAAATATACCACACCTCAACAGCTCAACTAGTATTCATTATGGCAAACAAAATAAGCTAATAGTACATTTTTCTTCTTCTAATAATCGTTGTTACTAATCAATGAAAACAAAATTGCTTCCCACCAAAATAGTATCGAGACTCAACATTTTAAAATATAAAGAGTACATAAAAACCCTAACGACAATAAGCTTTCTCCAGCAGAACTTAGAATAGTGTCTCATTCGAGGGTCAGGAATCGTTGATCGATAAGTTTGGGTCCCATCGAAACAGAGGAGGATCTGGTCTTTCTCAGTTCTACATAATAGTCAAAAAAAGATTTCGGATTTTAGATCTCTTAAGAAACTGAAGTTAGTTTCGTTGTTCAAAACATGTCATGTAATGAAAGAAATAGTCGAAGTACTTCAGATTTCAGACCTTTTAAGAAATTGCGATTCCTGAAGAGATTCGCATGTTAGAGTCTGCTCCTCCACTGATTACGCTCTCTCCTTTCCACCAGTCGGCAGATAAAACCTTCAAGACCGAGTTTTTTCAAACCGTTTAGTAACAATATAACTAAAAGAGTAGAGGATAATATTCTGTTTGCTCTACCTTATCCGTGTGTGTCTCGATAACTGACAAAGGCCACTGAAAAAGGAGGAAGAAATCAGATTCAAAGCGGAAAAACTGTGGTTAATAACAAAAAGGAGTTTGTGTGTAATTACAGCAGTCCTGAGATCCCAGAGCATAATTTTTCCGTCATAGGAAGCGGAGAGCAAGTGAAACCAAGAGCTTTTGTGCCATTTACACGCTGAAATCCATGATGAGTGTGACGAGAATTGAAACACGGGAGCGGATGTTCCTACAGAGTAAATGAAGAGAGTATATCAACCAATCAATAAAAGCTCTGTCTGGTTTGATGACTTGGCGTGTATTCAAATGGATCTCTCACCTGGTTTACGAGGGTCCCATACTCTAAGGACTGGATCTGAGCCACCAGCAGCTATAAGTGCAGAACCTTCACCGCCAACATCTACTGTATTGAGAGCTTTTCCACAGAACTACAATTTGACAGAAATAAACCGGCTCTAAATTTCCTTAAACAACTTTAAAGCACTGAGTTTTTCAGCAACAACATGTTTAGTCTGTGCCTGAATTCATGAGAGAAAAGGAGAGAGCGAAGGCATACCAAATTCAATGAATCTTTCCCTGTCTCAACATCCCATTTCCTTACGGAATGGTCCCATGAAGAGGAATAAATTACATCATGCTCTGGCCAAACAACTGATGAGACACACTGTGTGTGACCAACGAGTGTAGTCACCGCCTCTCCCTGCAAAAATTTGAATATATTAACTAATATCAGACACTTGAACTGAGAAAACACAACTGTTGGAGTGCATCTCTCTCTCTCTTAAATTGAAGAGTAGATTGTACGTTTCAACAGAGTTTGCATATCATCCGGACTTTATTGCGGGTACCTCGGACTGAGATTCCTCGGCCTTGTTATGCCCTTTTCTTTTCTTAACTGATACTGACTCCCCTTCTGCGGTAGACTCATTTGTGTTCCATAAATTGATCGTGCAATCCCATGAACTCGAGCAAATCTAAGTTACATTTTACAAAGAAAAAAGGTGGTTAGCTTGATGAAGTATAGCAAAGTAGTTGTGATTGAAAAACGCAAGCTGAGTGTGAGGGGTAACAACAAACCATGTTCCCGGATTTCTGAGCTGAAACACTTTGGACTGACGCCTTGTGCCCACGCAATATCTTGTAAGCTCTAACTTTTGTAGTAGAGTCAACACATTCATCTGTATCAAACTTCGTATAGGAAGAGATGACTTTAGTCGGATGGAAAATTAACACTTAGTATTTAGTACGATATAGCATCCATATTTACCTTAAATAATCTCAATGTTCGATCTTTAGAGGCAGTGGCTACAGTAACAGTTTCTGCATCTGGACGCACGAGTCAACAGCAATAGAAAAGGAAGTGATTGATGAGCAAACCACGAATTTTTTTTCTTATTAATATCATTTGCTAGTATAGAAGAGGCAAGGTGTAGATTTCTCATGCTATGCTCATACCTCTGGTGTTAACTACGGCAACAGAAGAGATTGCGCCAGAGTGGCCTTCTAATATGTGTGAACACACTCCAGCAGAGCTCCATACCCTTACCAGAAGAAAAACTAAACAATTTAAGATTCTAACAAATGTTGAAACCAATAGAAAAA
Organism: Lepidium campestre; assembly: GCA_009757365.2. Taxonomy (NCBI): domain Eukaryota; kingdom Viridiplantae; phylum Streptophyta; class Magnoliopsida; order Brassicales; family Brassicaceae; genus Lepidium; species Lepidium campestre. The sequence continues at coordinate 87,661 of WJSH01008214.1, read as the reverse complement.
GACAGAAAATAAGCAAAATGCATACTCCAAGATAGAATTAATGAGTCAACTGATTACCTTCCTAGACTGTCGTAGCAACCGGTCAATATGAACCTGCAAATGACAACAACGACTAACACAATGCTCAGGAATAAAAGCAAATGACTTAATTAATCCTTGAAGTTATAAGGATCACTGAATGATGATTAGTTTCCGCAAAATCCACAGTACAAACCAGTTAAGCATAGTTCTAAGAACAATGATAGGGGGTATGGTATAGTAAAGTATAATAAAGTTCTACGATTTCCATATAGCATCAACTGACAGGTGGTATTGCAAAAAATTGAATAGGAATTTTTAAGTCAAACTAGTGGTGTCATAGAAAAAAAGTCATAAAACATGCCAACTTATAGGGCCGTTCTACATCATAAGTATTGGAATAGGAAAGAAAGCTGAACCTGGGAGAAGAACCATCCACGGCACTGACCCAGTCATCATGCAACGAGGGTTCTTCCTCCTTCCGTGGTGTCACAGCTCTTATGTATTCGATTTCAAGAGTTCGTTCCTGCAAGAGCCAAAAACTTAACTTAGTATATTTTTCTAAGCTAAAGAGAGTGTATTTTTCTAAGGTAAAGAGCTATGGATTAATTTCACGAGTAGACGCTGGGAACAGCCGCCACATTGAAAGTAGACACCAAATTTGGTATGCCTCACGAAATAATAGTACAAAAAAGTTCCAAACTACAACTAGTTTGTGTGTTTAGTGAGTGATTATAAGTCAATAACATTACCGCCGATATTCCCTTTGCCAGAAGAAACTCTTCAAGTGACATCCGAATAAGCTCCCCATCAATCAGGAAATCAAATGGCTCAATTTTCCACTCAGGATTTTCTGGAGAACCCAATATCCGAAAGTCAAAACCCAATTATACATTAACATTAAGATATATCACATAATACAAACAAGTTCATTTATAGATGATTAATGTAAACCTCTAAATCATAAGTCCAAAGGAGTTCCTAAACAGGTCTACTACTCTCTCGTATGAGATATAGATACCAGCGTCCCAGTAACACTAAGGATTTGATAACTTTAAAGTTTAAAGATAAGACCAATAATCACCAGTTGTCGAAACTAAAATTTCTAAAAAAAATCAACGAGGTACAAGCAGAGAGATAGAATACACTACCGGATTCGATAATAGAATTGACAATGGAAGAAAGACCGAGACGAGTGACATTGGAAGGGATGGCGACGGAGTTGACCGGAACTTTATACGGATGGTCAAGCTTCGTCACGAACTTCACGTGGAGTCTTCTAGAAACATCTTCTCCTTCAACATCCATTTTTGCCTCCTAACTTCCAGTTAAAGAACAAGAAGAAGACAGACGAAGGCGCAGATATAAATTAGGGTTCTGACTCGAGGAGATGAAATGAGTATGCAAAAGCCAAAAACCCATTCAGGGTTTAAGGAAATCAAGAAAACTACGGAATTACCCTCCTTTCCGGTTTAGTTCAGACCGGGTATGAAACAAAGACAAAATGTGGTTCGATGGATCAATTTTGGGCTCAAATAATTTGTATATCTACGGTGGGGCCTGTTTTAACAATAATTCATAATTCCCGAGTAGGATTTGTGTAGTTGCTTAACTGGAATTTCAATTGCATATCGTTAAAAATTGTTGTTAATGAAGGACACGTGTCAAGCAAATATAGCTTTGTCACGAGATCTCTATCTGCTCGGTCGTGAAGTTATCATTCCCTCTTGCCTTATAATCATCTGCCTCCGCTTATAAGTTGGGACGAAAAATCCACACTTTCAATATCTCTCTCTCTGGATCGAGGGGTTTAAGCTGGGTTTTAATCGCATTCCTAGTCTTTAGATTTTGGCGCCTTTCAACTTCGATTTTAGTACCTCCTTAAGCCATAAATTCCTCCCAATTCTACTCCTTCGCTAGGGTATTTCAGTGAGTCCTTCGCTGTTTACTGCCGGAGTTTGTCTGGTCGTTTTTTCTTTTCTAGTTGATTCTGCTTCTCCGGTTTCTACAATGAGGAAGTCTTCTTCTCCGGTAAGCATCTCGTTTCTGTTTCACGGATTCATTATTAATTGGCCTGCTCTTAGGCCGTGAAACGGTATTGATGAGTTTCTAGGGTTTTGTTCGGGGAAGAATTGATATTTATTTGAGTTGGGTTTTCGTTTCCTGTTTTTGGCAAGTGGTTATTCCTCGTTTTTTTAAGCTCCTGTAATTCAATTTTCGTTTCAGCTCAATGTCGATTCTGATTTTTTTCCTACTCTTATCGTTTTTAAGGTACCGAAATGAGAACTCTATGGGAAATTAGTTAATCCAGTATTGGTCTTAAAGGAATGCGCATTTCGTTGGGTTGATTCAAGAAATGGTTCTACATGTTACGCTGTGTAAAGTTGTAAGAAGGGTTGAATATGACCAATGGAGGCGGGGAGGGTGGAAGTCAGCGGAGAGAATTACACGGGAAAAGAAATCTTTTTCGTGGCAATGAGTTTGCGTACGCCCTCACTAGAATGGCCGTGGCGCAAATATGCGAGAGCGTCGAGATGAGCACTTATCAAGAATCACATATACGCGAAGGTGTGAGATTCAGTTCTTTTCAAGAGTCTGCTCTTGAAACACTAACCGATGTAGTGATCCAGTATATCCAGAACATTGGGAAAGCTACGCAATTCTATGCTAATATGGCCGGTAGAGTAGAAGGTAATGCTCTGGACATTGTGCAAGCACTGGAGGATTTGAGCTCTGTATTTGGTTTCGACGGTGCTCCTGATGTTGAGCATTGTCTTGCTGATTCTGGTGTAGTCAAGGATATCATTCGTTATACAGGAGAAGCAGAGGAAGTGCCGTTTGTTTATTCTCTTCCCCGTTTCCCTTTCAATAAAGGAAAAAGACCAGCTCCTAGCTTTTCCGATATCAGAGCAGAGCCACCAGATGAGCATATTCCAGTTTGGCTTCCTGCATTTCCTGAATCCAAGAGGTCTAACGAGTTGGAGGAAACTAATGTCGACAAATTAGAAAAGGATGTGCAAAGTAAACAAAATGGACCATCTTTGTCGAGTATGCCGCAGCCTGTTGATGTTGATAGGTTAAAAGTTCAGAAATCCATGGATCAAGAGGATATTCAGAAACCAACAGAGGAACCAGAAGGTAACCCATTTTTTGCTGCACCACTTTGGGTTGGAGAGAAGAACGTGCCACATGTGTTTTGCCCGTTAGAGCTTACAAAAGAAGAAGTCAGCACTAACCACATTCCTGAGAAACATACGAGCAAGAGTCATCACATTCCAACACTTGAGGCATATGCTTCATCTGATAAGATCAACGAAAAGAACAGAATAGCTGAAATGGAATATGAGAAAAAAGATGGTCGAAGAACACAACGAACTTTGCTTCGTTTCAAGATTGGGACTCGAAAAGCCACTGTGTGTTGGACGACAAATAACAGCTTATTGGGAAAGGGTTGGTTTCAAGAGGATGGAGACAAGAGAGAGACGAAGGTAGAACGCAAAGAAAAGCGCGACAGTATTGACACAGATGTAAAATAGGTATTTGTCATTTAGAATTTGTAGACAGAATATCCTTGCATCCTGAGTTTAGTGATAGTTTGCAATTGAATACGTGACTTTTTAGAGAAAAAGATTTTTTACTGACTAAAACTGCCAGAGGATGAGAAGGGTTTCGGTCTTTAAAACTATTTGCTGGTGAAACATTCTTTTTCAAATTGGGATACAATATCCTCAGGTCTAGTGAAAATTGACTCCTTGAGGTGTGGCAAAGTTAGTAATTCAAACTTAATTCAGAATTGTTGTAAAAGAAGTGGTGTTTGATTTTTACATCTATAGAGGCTTGCTGAAATGTTCTTCTTAATGGATATAACATTATTGAGATTTCTCTTGAGTCTCTTGAGTTTATACTTAAAATAAACAATTAAGAAGAGAATTTAAGAAAGGGCTCAGAGAACCAAGAAATCAACTGTTCTCAGGTCTACTATATGGATGATTTAGATTCCTTGATTTACAATTCTAAGTGATAATTAATTAGTAATATTAGCAATGGAAAAGCTGCCTTGGTTGCCCACTGAGCATTCTTGGAAAAGTTGCAACCTCGCTTGTCACAACTTCACTAATCAAATCCTTGAAGATTAGCCTCTCGATGTCTAACACTAACCCTGGCGTTTCTCCTTCAATCTCCTTCCAGTTCATGCCATTGCTTTGGAGGTCCTTCCAAATGAGGTCTTCATCGTCCTCGTCCAAGATACACTTCAAGTTATCTTGTAACCGATCAATCTCTGCACACAGAGTTTGCAGAAGCTCTTCCCCTCTAGAACTTTTTTTGCTTGTCCCTAGCAGGCTGATCGATGATATTATGGATGGTTGCTTTGTACACCCTTCAGCAGCGAATCTGCAGGCTAAGATCTCATTGATGGTGTCAAATACGAGCTTCCTCTTACTTCTCTCTATCAGGTTTGCCGTCTGTTGTTGTCCGAATACTCTACCTTCGTGCTTGTTGTCCTGCAGACTCATATTGCTTGTCTTGTTCCGTTCTAGTTCAAAGAAAAGGCTTGGGTTGACCGGTTGGTGCGCTTGGTGCAACTGAATGCTTATCATGCTGTAGTCGATATCTTTAAGAAGCCCTGATGCCAACAGTATCTCTGAGATGTACTTGTGGTCACCATTTTTGACTTCAGCATCTTCTTCCGAGAAACCCTCGATAAGTTCGGCATCAGGCTGCTTTATACTAGCGTTACTCTCAGGCCACACCAGCGATCTACATATGTTGCTGTGCTTGTTCACCCATTGGGACTCATCAGAACTTATATTATCATCCTCTGTGGCAAGAGAGACAGTAAAGATGAGAACTTTAAGCTAATCAGAACTTGCAATCTATTTTGGATATATTGTTGATAAATGTAATGAGTTTAATATTAATGAACTTGTAGTTTAACCGATTGATCATATATATTTTCTAGGCTCGAAGAAAAATTGAAAACCCGTCTGAACTTTCTCAATGACTCACCTTTAAAAACAATTGATATCTTCCTAACAGGTGATGGAGACTCATCTTCGTCGAAAGCTACATCAAGAACTGAAACCGGACTGGGCTGCTCCACTGTAACTTTTAGAGGTTTTGGCAAGGACCTCATTCCCAAGTCTGGAATCTGCATTGATAAAGAGATAAGATTCAGTGAAACAAGTACTGGTGAATAACTTGTGAAGTGAATTTGCTTCAGGTGTAATATTTATACCCTTTGTTTAGGGGTGTGCTGCTCCGTGATGTCACCACTTCTCTCATATTTATATCGGCTTGTAACTTCAATGTCAAGGTTAGAGGCCAAGCTTATGTTGCTGTCAGATCTTAGACTTCTTAAGTCACTGCTTTCGTCACTTAAACGGTCTTCAGATTGCTGACTGCGAGATTTTGTCCCTGGTTTTCTTCTTGGGGAGACTGACTCTGTCTGTTGCCTACAGAGTTGTTGTCTCTGGATCTTGTTTGGTTCTGGTTTTGGTGACGTTGGTCGAGACTGCTTCTCGAACCCGAGCTTTTTCGGTGGTGTTCTTGGGCTGACATTAGGCTTCTGGCTCTTCCCTGACTTGGCCATGTCGCTTTTCGACAGTAATGGCCTGGTACTAGTGTTTTTCGGAGCCGAATCTGTCGTCTGGCCCTTGTAAAATACCGGCCTGGGTGTCACATCCATGGCGCTCTGCTTCCCAGGAATGACTTTCTGGGTTTGCCTCTGGTTTCCAACCTTGACATTTGATAATGCTACATTCCGTGGCGAGAAAGTGGTGGAACCAGAAATGCCTGTTTCCTTGATGGCTGGAGCCGTTGCTGCTTTCATAACCACGATAGAGGAAGATCTGAAATTCATGGACGATGGGCTTGTCGCAGATGGAATTGGCTGATCAGTTCTCTTCATAAAATTGGTTGAGCTCATATTTTTGTTGTGATCATCGTTGGTTATTAACTGCTGTGTCTTCTCCATTGCTTCGAGTATTTGCTTTAGAGCTTTGAGATCTTTCTCCGACTTTTTGAACTCAAGCTGCGAAAGCCGCTTCTGTATCTCACCATAAACTGTCAGCGTAGTAGCGTCTGCTGCTTTGACTTGGTTCTTCGCACCATCCACTTGGGTCCATGGAGCTGCTTTCATTGGGAATTTTGCTGGAATCATCTTCTTGATTGAATCAGAACTTCTTGATCTTTGTAGATCTGCTTCTACTCGGGAAGGTGGCCTTGGGGAGTCGCAGAAGCGATTTTCTCTGTTCTGATCGGCAACAGACTCGTCTGGAAGGACTTCGAGACCCATCAGTTTGGCAACAACACTTGATGTTGTTCTTCTGTGGCCCGTTACAAGCTCTTGCGGCTCTGGTGAACAACCAGATCTTGCGCTCTTAAAGGAGTTCGATCTACTGTCTAAGGATAACCTCGGTGTCTCTTTCAACTTGGCGCCTGTCTTTCTCGTCTCCCTCTCATCGTAAGAGAACCGAGGACTGTCTTTAAGCTTCACTACTCTCCGTCCCTCGCTCCATTCATTAGAACTCTGAGATGGTGATGATTCTTTGAGAAGAGACAACTTAGCTCTGCCTAATTTAGGCTGCGGAGACAAAGCTTCTTCATTTCTGGCTCTGGTCTCCTTATGAATGGAGCTTTTCACAAACTCCCTCAGATCACTCGGCATCATTCTTGGGGATCCGTTATTCGGTTCTCGGACAGGATTATTGCCACTATTCGTTTGAATCATACCAAGTTGTTCAAACTGAGAAGTCGTGGTGCTAATATCTGCAGATGAGAAGCTCGAGGAGCATGGTGAAGAAGAAAACGACAACCTTGAGGATGATTCAGAGGAGACTCCCCTCTGTTTCTCCTTTGCAGCTTTCTTCTTCTTACTCTTCTCCTGCAAAAAGAATTCACCTTTTGTATCAATTATCTTCCAATGAAATTTTCATTTTCTCTACTGGTTACAGATTATTACCTTTTTTTCCTTGTTGTCCGTTGAATTGTTGGTAACACGTACATTCTCAATTGTTTTGCCTGCAAAAGAAAAAAAATCCAACCAAGTTATACTTTTAACCAAGACATTGTTCCGTTAGATGTATAGCTATAGATAAGTGTAATGAATTCTAAAGACAAGACATGTTATAGAGCTTTGGTTTCTTTCATCTTTGTGGTCCTGAATCTTGAATTTTAGGATCTTAGTCAGGAACTAAAATACAAAACCATATTGTTTTGAAGATCTTTCTTCATGAAACTTTTGATTTTATCGTTCCAGGTTTTAATGGAGAGGACACTGCAAGCAAAAGATTCAAGAGAGAAGGGAGACATGTTACCTGAAGGCAGAGGCTTGAGCTCATCTCCGGCTATGGAAACACGTCTCGCCGGATAATGTTGCCGATAAAACACCTGAAAGATCCCATTCATACATCCAATTTGTTTATTCAGATTTGGATTCTCATCTGACAAGTTATACAAAAGTTTCGCCGACATCTTCTTCTTCTTATTTGTCTTAGCTGAGGTCTCAGAAGGAATTATTAACTCCAACAAACTCTGAAACTCAGAGATTCTCTCATTATGAATTCTTGAATATCTCCGGATTCTGATTTCTCCTCTGTTTTGCGTCTCAGAGGAAGAGGAAGTCAAAAAAAGAGAGAAGAGGACAAAGAAGAAAGCAGCAGTAAGACAAAGGTAAAGCTACTTTGTGAAGTAATGAGCAGACAAGAAATTAGGTTAGTGAGTGTCTGTTTTCTTGAAGAAGAAAGAAGAGAAGAAGGAGAAGATATAATTGTGTGTTGAGAGAAGTGAGTTTGTAAAAGGCAAAGAGCTCTGTCTACAATTATATGAAGAAGCTTTTGAAGCATATATAAACATCGGTTATGTAATAATGTTATGTACGTACATACACATGCGTGTGTACATATGTATTCGTGTGTATATCCGTAGATTTATACATATGTAAGAGAATGTAATTGAAATATATAAAAATATTAATGACAAAAGCTCTGAAAAAATCTGCTTGGGAATAATAAGGTATCTATTTTTTATGCATCTCTGATGAAAGTGATGCACATGAAAGCACAGACCAAAATTAAATTCTCTTTTGCATTCTTTTTTTTTTATCATTACTAACTCAAGAATGTTTAACGATATAATTGGATAAATTTCTTTATTTTAATGGTTTATTTAATTTTCATCTAACTAGTCAATGGAAGCTGTTCAGATCCCCGAAGTAGGCAATACCTTAGATGAATGCATCTAAGGTTTATTAATTAACTTACAAACAAATAAGATGGTACAATTACTAAATATTAATAATAACTAATGAATAAAGAAAGGAAATAATAAATGAAAAAAAAAAAGAGTATTGCCTTACACATCCATGTGGACAAAATAATGTGGGTGGGTCTTGTAAGTCTTTGGTGCCCCTTTACATCTGCATGTGGAGTTTGTCAGAGACAGACAGCAGAATATTTATTTATTTTTAAAATATATATATATTAAAAAAAAAATCATAATAATAGAAATTGAAAAAATTAAGTGGGGAAACTGGATTGCTAATGGTCAAAAGAAAACAAAATATAAGTAATTGTTTAGGAAGAAAGTGGATTGGTGCACTGGAACAAAGCTTGCATGGTCTTAGATTGGTGGGTCTTACCAAAAGAATAATTTCATTTTTGAAAATGAAATCCTTTTTCTGTAAAGTGTGGTTTTATTACTAGTAAGAATTTGAATTTTTAACAAAAGAAAACATAATTTATAAATGTTTATCAAATTAGAAGACTATGATTAGCAAGAATTAGATGTTACAATATTGCATCTAATTAATCACCTTTTTGTGTATCAAACAGTAATGTCTTTTTTGTTTTGTTTAGATAAAGATGAATTGAGATGAGAGTTGATGTCATAATGTCATGCGAAGTGTACTAGTTAAAAAACTTTAAAGAGGAAGATCACGTGCTTTGTTCAACAATGTGCTGTGAACAAGGTGGGGTTTGTGAACTTACTTATATTTATTGATTTTATTATTAAAAAAGGACCTTGTGGTTTTTGGAAGTAACCAAGGAATAAGCTGCACATGGGCAATTAGTGAGCCTTGTGAATCAAGTTTCATATCATATCATCATCTACACTTTCGTTACTCACCCTCTTCAATATTCTTATTCTAATATATAATATCATTAGGTTATATTTATTTTATTTTTCAAGAATAAAATCTAAAGAATTATCTAGGCCAAAACTCTCTTTTGAATTTCAAACAATTCTACACAGGGCAATATGACACCCTAGAATCGAATTCGGATTGAAAAAGACGCATCGGTAACATTTAACCATTCCCATTGTTAGATTATATCACAACATGATATATATATATATATAAAGTGAACTATGATATATATATATATATATATATATATTAATAGATATGATAAAACAATATAAACTACTACTATGAAAAAAAAATCAAATCTTGTATGAGCTGGTGAGCTTGATTTTCTTAGTTGCAAGAACCATGTAAATAATACTATACATATATATTATGAAGATATGTTTAATTTCCAAAGATCTTGATTTAGGTGTTTTAGAAACTTGAGAATGTGTGAAACAAAAAAAGAGAGTAAGAAAACTTGAACTTGGACCTTATTATTTTGGTAATGTGATTTTCCAACTTGACTTCCTACATTGATTCTTAATCACATAATGTTAATTAAATGATAGACTTAGTTATATATATATCATCATCATCATCATCATCATATAAAGTTCATATATCATGTTTGATGTGTACAATTCAGTTTTGATGTACGACTATTATAATTAATTAGTAATTGACTTCAAAGAAAATCAAACATCATATGTGGTTTCTTTTATGACAAGTCTAAATATCTATTTTCAATTCTATGTATGTGGCACATGATTCCACTTTATCGTCCACATTTCAACATTTGTTTAGTTATACCATTAATTTCAAGTGTGGGCTTCTTCTTCGCCTTTTGATTGTGACGACCAAAACATTACACACATATCATAACTATTCATATTAATAAATATTGTTGTTTAAAATCCTTTATATTTTATTAATTAACTAAAGGAAATAAAATCCAACTATGTTACAAATTAATATAATAAAAATCACTAAATACATTTCAAACTCGTAAACTTTCGATTTTTCACTCTTCGTGTTCAACGGTTCTAATCATTTATTTTTTGGAGTCAAATACAATAACCATATGTTATTTCATGAAATAATAATAACATATAAAGAGTATAAATTAAATTACACCAAAAAGTGGACATAAATTATAACAAAAAAAGAGTGGACATGAATTAAAGCTTAATACTAAGGAAAGGTGAATTAATTTCGTAATATATGTGTATGCAAATAGGCAGACAAAGTAATAAATACTCTCATAAAAATGCGATTCGTGAGACCATTTTTAAAAATAATTTATCACAAAACATTTAAGACATTACTTAGTGATTAGTAGCAGAAGTAGTTAAAAGTAAGCTTTCATATAACGTACATATTGTTTCGACACACATATCAAAATTAGGTCAACTCATAGAAGACATAATAGCCTTCCCCGATTTGGATTTTTATGTTCCCAACCAAAAAACGAAAGACTAGTATATAAGAAAAAACAAGAAATAAAAATTTGATTTAAAAATACAAAGAATACAATTGATTTATTTGGAGAAAATGTAGTGATTAAAATTTGAGTTTAAATTAAACATTGTCTATTTAGTTGTTGAAAATAAAACAATTGATTAAATTAAGATTCACATTTTATTACCTTTCGATTTAAAGCATTTCCAATTGTACTTTAAATCTCACTTTAAACTCTATATTTAGAAGAAAAATGTATTCAATGGTGCTCTATTTCTTGATATAAAAATAGAGATCTCTATTTTTTTCTCCAAATTTGGAGGACTTTATTTTTTTCTCTATTTTTTAGAGTATACTTTTTATTTACATAATACTCCTTTAATTTATAGTGTATTATTATTTTATATATAAACAAAATTATATGATCGAAATATACATATTATAAAATTTTAATTATTTTACTAAAACTAATTAAATTATTAAAATCTATAAAATTTATTAAAATTTATTAAATTAATTATGATTTTACTAATCTTGTTATTAACTATTTAATATAAATAGGTAAAATATGTAGATTTGAAAAGTAAAGAGACATCTTAGAAATTAATAAATTTATTTAGAGTAAAAAATAGAGTAAACCATTGCAGCAAACCCTTCTCTAATTTTAGAGATTTCTATTTTTAGAGGAAAAAATAGAACAAACCATTGGAGATGGTCTTAGTCTTCATTTTGTGTTATCATATACACTATTAATAATATTGATTATAGTTTTTTCAATAATTAAATTGACAACCCGATCTATAATCTAAAATTCACTAACTAAATTTTTTTAATTCTTCCACCTACAGTATGGAAGAATCGAATTTCTGATGTCAAATCTATTAGTTCAGTTATCTAAACCACCTGAAAAGAGTTTGATATTAAAATACAAATTAATAAAAGAAAATAACTTATAAGAAAAGTCAAGAAACAAAATTACCATATTAAGGCATGCAAAATTTAGCAAGTTGGATTAATTAAAATGTATTAAATTAATAGTTCTCATCATATATAAGCACATGACAATTTGGTGCTTTCTTCACATATACTTAAACAACAATTGGTACTATAAAAAAAAAGGTTGGTTAAAATACGAGCCAGCACAACACTTAAGTAATTTGGTAGAGAGGATCTAGTAGTGGTTAATAAATTAAGCACTCTGATATTTTCTAAGTACATGATCATCCTAATCTTCCCACTACTACCAAACTCCATTTACGATGAATGCCTCATTGGAATAAGCAAAATACTATAATTAAATCACGATATTGCTCGTAACTACTAGATTTATTTAATTATTAAGATTAAACCAACGATATATTTCTACTTTGCTCTGTCTGTTAGACAGACTACGAAGGAGATTCTATGATGATTATAGCAATCTTTTCACTTTTACGATTTGATTTTGTTTGGTAGGATTTGTTCTTCGAATATCGAAATGGATGTCATATGGAGTTTAATTCATACCACAACTATTTATTATTTTTATAAAATAATCCATCATATCTTATCTATTTATGAGTTTTGTGTATAATCAATGTAAGAACTCGTTTTCATGTATAATTGATATAGCGGACTAGTGGTTTAGATCTTGAGATTGTTCCTGTTAATTCGATATGTGATGGTAAAAATATTTTATGCTAATAATCTAGTATTAACTATGGCTGGTCTCAAACTAAGAAAAATAATTAAATAGAAACTAGTTCTCTTACAAAATAATTGATTTTAGTTGCGTATCTAGACAATGTTGTATGGTAGACCATTAAGACATCAACATTCATGTTTAGTTAAGTTTTTGTTTTCTCTTTTTATGTTTAATTAAGTTTATTTTAATAACATTGAGTAATATATAATGAACATAAAAAAAACTTAAATGGTGTATTTGTTTAATGAATAAATTGCTCAAGTTGTTCCAATCATATTGGCACACCCTTTTTATCTGCATCCATGAACTCATAAAAAATGAGGACAAGTTGATGTACCTTGGAACTTCTTTAGTTTATCTTCTCTTGATCTTTCCAATTAAGTAACTAATTTACATTCCCAAAAATATTGATTTTAACACACATGTGTGTGAAATGGAAACATTTTAACAATAAAAATAAAATAATAAAAGTAGAAAACAAAATCACATTGTAAATTGATGAAGTGTGAACATGAAAACCAACTAAAATCGAGTGGAAAAACTTACAAAGATAAACATTTAACCACTTAAGAAAAATATTTTTCATAATTCAAATTTTAAATTAACTCCAAATGTTTGGATTGAATGCTTAAAAAGAAAGTCTTGTCATCTATCCATGGCTTAGTTTTTTGCATAATAATAACAAAGTAAAATGTAAGACTAAAAAAGTAATATATTTTCTTTCATAAATGTAGTAGGAAAATTCAGAAGTAAAGAGTGAGGGTTTCTTCAGATAATCACATGTCCATTGCCATACTTCAACGTCACTTATATAAATCTAAGTCAACGAGAAAATCTGGTCCGTAGGATGATGATGATTGTCATGATCAAGATCATGACGACGATCGTACATACTGTTGTTTGTGATGGTCCATGAAGTCGTGGGTTCTTACAAACCCTTTCAAGTCTTGTGCTTACTCTCCTTTGTCAGACTTTTATTTATACTTTTCTTCCCTTTTTGGGTTTATTTATCTATAACTTATGAAAAGAAATAAAAAGTCGAGAAAATTCAGAAAAGTTGTTAAAAATAAAAAAAGTCATTCCAAAAAGTTTTGCATTAGTTTGATAAAATTCTGTTTTCCATTTAATTTTCTTGAAGTTCTTATTTTTAAAACCATTTAAAAAGAACTTATGATTTTCTTTTTATAAACAAAAGCAACAAAAATTAGCCCAATAAACTCACAGAAGCCCAAAAGACCACTGGGCTTTACCTTTCTCTAGAGCTCTATTCCCATTCCAACATTTTCTTACAAAAATTGGCATATTAGTATATTATATTCAGCATTAAAAAGTATTTTACATGTTTTGACCCCAAAAAAGTATATTAAATACAATTGGTATTATTTCAATTTTTATAAGAAGATATAAAATTGGCATGATGGCTTCCCTCTTTTTGTGTCTATAATTTAGATGATAAATTGAAAATATACGATTTTGTGGGTTGTCATTATTTTCTTTGAGATTCGAATCTTTAAATATATAAAATATTGTCAATATTCAAACATCTTTATATATTAATCCATAGGTCCTTTAATTATAAACTATAGATTAAAAAATTAACTTATGGTTTATAACTATTCTTAAAAATAGATCTAAAGTAGTTTTATCATAATTTTTTTAAAAAAATCAAAATTAATAAAAATTTAATAAAAAACTCTAAAAAGTTACAATTTAATAAAAATATATCAGATATAAATTTGATTCAAGATTGGTTTTAGTTTTCCGAGTACATAGATTTAGTACCCATTATGATATTTTGTCGAGTTCGGTTTGAGTTTGGTTTTCTAATTCGGTTTTTGGTTATTTTGATTAAAGAATTATTATATTATTTTTAACTTTTGGATTGGTTTCGGTTCGGTATAGATTGAGTTCGGGTTTGAGTATTTCTATATTAAAATTCAAAATTAATAAAGATTTAATTAAAAAAACTCTAAAAAGCTAAATTCTAACAAAAATATATCGGGTACTCGGTTCTTGATTTGGTTTCGATACGGGTTTGGATTCGGTTTTTTGGGTACATAAATTTAAGACCCATTTGAGTATTTTGTCGGGTTTGGTTTCTCTAATTCAAATCATTTATAGTTTGAGTTTAAAATATTAATGGTTTGGGTTTAAGATATTAGATTTTATACTCATGGCTAAACTTGCTATATCAAATATATATAAAAGAACAAACGAAGAATAATAATATATAATTAAATATGTATAGAAAATTATTAATACATAATTAAATATTATATATTTTTTAATAAAATATTATCAATTCTTTGTGCTATAGCGTGAGTGAGTTGTGGCCTAGTAAATATATTATTGCAAACTCGAAACAGCTTTGTACCAACAAAATAATTCTGTCAAATCCCTAAAACCGGATTAACCCAAGAGAAAACCGGTTTAAATTGAAGTGATATCCAAAAAAACTAAACCACACACGTGCTTACCATAACTTCATGTCACACCACACATTGTCTTACACGTGTATAATATATATATACAAGTGTACATGTATGTATCTCCTTGTTCCTCTGTTTCTCTGCCTAAACTTGCGGCCAATCGTAGAAGAAAGGTAAAGCAAGAAAACGAATTAATTTACTCTTTCCTATGTGTCTTTAATGGTTCACAATTATCCAAATTGAGTATAGATCTATTGATATGGATTTTGCTAAATCTAATGTAAAGAGATTGTAAGATTTCTCGGCGGACAATGGGGAGAGCTAGAGGAGTTAACAGCGGCGGTGGAGAGAGCTCTCTCGGTTATCTTTTTGGATCCGGCGAGTCTGTTTCGAAACCAAACAAGCCCAACGTTAACACCAGCTTTACCACCACCGTCTCAACCACCGACGGAGCTGAAAGCAAACCCACGACCACCACTACCATTGTAGATAAAGACAAGACGGAGGAGGAGAAGAAAGAGATTTCGGCTGGTGTTAGAGGAAGTCCTAATAATTACTTCAGATCAGATGGTCAAAATTGTGGCAACTTTCTTACGGTATAAAGTTCATATCTTTTGAGTTTAATCGTAGAAAATTTGAATTTGAAACTGATTTTGGTCTTGGTTTGAGAAACAGGATCGACCATCTACGAAGGTTCATGCTGCACCAGGTGGAGGATCTTCTTTGGATTACTTGTTTGGATCTGGATCTGGGAAATGATTCTTAATTTCCACCACTTTCTCAGCTTTTGAACCATTGAAAAATGAAAAACTGTAACTTTATTCTCAATCCTTAAAAAAACTGGTTGTGAGGATTGTTTTGGATGTGGCCATTTCTTGTGTTCTTGCAAAAAAAGAATTTGTTTCCAAAACTAGAAGCTTCCCAATCTTGAAAACATTCACAAAACGTTGCTATTGGATTTACAAATATTCAAGAATAGATTTCTGAATCTTTTAATCAAAATCAGTCACCATCTCATTGACTAGTTCAAGAACCACATGAAATTCATTATTTTTGCATAAACAGCAGTCCAATGTCTCATCATGTTACTATGTTTGGCTTGCAGCTTCTGCCATTGAACAAGTGTTAAAGTAAAAACATGTCCGAATTCGATCATATTATAACCAAAATAAGACTGATCGTATAAACGATTGATCCTGACCGTTTATATTGTAATTGTTAATTTTGATGCGTTGGATACACAAATTTGTTGGACCGGATCCGGTTCAATTATTAACCGGAAAAAACAAAGCGTTGATTAGGCCATTAGGGCTTTTTATCTGTTCTTTGTCTTTCTTCTCTCTGCTTAGCTGCTGAAGAAGTTGGGTTAAAGGATTTGAGCACTAGCGTTAGGACTCAGTCGAGGAGATTTTTAACCAGAGTAGATAATGAAGACGATTGTTCCCACCTCTGAAGATGATCCTTCGCTCGCCATTGTCCATTTCACTTCCCAGCTTGCCTGGGCCGATGCTGGTCCCGAGGTACCGCATTGTTTCTCGATCATCCACAGATGCAAACGATTGATTGTAGACGTTTTTTTAATTTTTATGGTCCCATGCATAGACTTTGAAAATTTATGATCTCTGTTATTTGCCAGTATCGAATTATTGATAGGTGAAGCTTTGTGTTGATAAAGACCGAGTCCCAATTGAACAATTTAGTGTCGTTCTAGCTACCATGAGTCTATGTATTGCAATCTCACTTGATCTGCATTTATTTTATTAAGTATTAGTCGCAACGGTGGAATTGTTTAGTAAAGTATTGTTTTGCTATGCTTATTAGGTTGCAGGTCCCCAAGTTTCCAGGCTATGCAAGGAAGCAGAGGATACTATAGTAGCTGGCAGGTGGCTGGATTTGGCAACGTTAATGGTAACTTCAGCTGAGTTGGTATCATCCAAGATTTCTGAGAAAGGTCAGTCTTCAATCATTGCAGAGGTGTATTGTTTTGTTACTCTTTTTTGGCCCTCATGGCATCTTTAATTTTATGTTGTGTGCATGTTATCAGATCTTGAATGTGTCTACACCATAATTTGCAGCCTTGTCAAGAATGTGACAAGTACTGAGGAAGTCCTTGAAATGGTGAAAGTTATAGCTTCTAAGGTTGTTCAACAGCCAAATGACAAAGCTTCATTGCGTTTGAAAATGTATGATCGAGTGAATCTTTGAGATTATGTATTGTAAGAGTCGTTGATTCATATATCATATTGTTTTACTTATGTATTATGTGTTTGTCTCTGCGCAGCCTCTTTAATCTATATAATCTGCTGGACCACCCAAATGCTCGTTTTCAAGTATACATGAAAGCTCTGGAACTAGCTGTTAACGGGAAGGTTACCGAGTATGTAGTACCTTCCTTTAAGAAGATTGACAGCTTCTTGAAAGAGTGGAATACTGACATCAAAGATCAGCGGGAATTATTTCTTGCCATTGCTAATGTGCTGAGAGGAAATAAAAGGTACGGCAACAATGTTTCTTTCCTTCCTTTTTTTTCTTTCTATTTAGGTATACCAATGGCCTCATGTGTTTTTATAATAAATATTTCAGTCTGGCAAAAGAATCCCTACAGTTTGCCTCAAAGTATTTAGCGACTTTCTCCAATGAGGATACTCAGGTCTTGAGTCAAGCAAAGGAGGAAGCTGTGCGAGCCGTTATTGAATTTGTCAAGGCCCCCAGTGTATTTCAGGTATCATAATTCGTAAAGCATTGATTCAAAATGTGTAAGATTTTTACTCTTTGACTTGTTATTGTCATTGGATATCGTTCACTGAGGTCTTTTTATTGGAGTTTCATCCATGTTTTTTTTTTTTTAAATCGCAGTGTGATTTATTAGACATGCCAGCCGTCGCACAGTTGGAAAAAGATCCTAACAATGCACCAGTTTACCAGCTACTGAAGATTTTTCTTACTCAGAGGCTGGATGCATACAATAAATTCCAAAATGCGAATTCAGGATTTCTACAAACCCATGGTACTGTTCTGATCCCTTTACTGCTAAAAACATGATTACCAGATGAATCCTTCATCTGTTAGAGAACCATTAAGTATTTGCGTAATAAGCCATAGGTGGTATTTGCAGGGCTTGTTGAGGAAGACTGTGTAGCAAAGATGAGATTGTTATCACTAGTGGATTTGGCCTCAGATAAATCAGGAAAAATACCATATGCCGCTATCAAGAACACTTTAGAGGTGACTTTCTATTTTTTGAACAAGACAAAGCATTGGTAACCTTTTTCCGTAGCTTATTAGACTCATAGAATTTGTTCTTCGGGTTACAGGTGAATGACGAGGAGGTTGGATTGTGGGTGGTTAAGGCAATAACAGCAAAATTGGTCGATTGTAAGATGGATCAGATGAACCAAGCTGTTATTGTCAGGTAAGTTCTATGTGCTGCTCTTTTGGTTAATATGTGGGAAGTTAAAGTGAGTACGGATTCTTATACTTTTCATATTTTAGTCACTGTGCCGGGCGTGAGTTTGGAAAAAACCAATGGCAATCTCTTCGAACAAAGCTTGCAGCTTGGCGGGTATAATACAAAACTGCAACTTTGAAAATACTGCGATATTGATAATGGTTTTGTAATAAAAATATGTTTCTTGTTCGTGTTTGTGCAGGACAATATTACGAATGTTATCAGCACAATTCAAGCTAATAAATTAACAAAGGTACTCAGTCATCATCAGCTACTCAGGGATTGACTGTCCGTTGAAATTTTTTGTTCTGAAGATTTATCAGAAGAAGAAAAAGCTCTCATCAATCTAAACACCGACATTGTCATCTGAAGAGCGGTTTATTGTCAACTGAAGCCGAGTTCTTTTTGACCGTTGGGTCTTTTGATTCGGCCTTCTTCTTTCTCTTGACCTCTTTTTGTCTATTCAATTATGACGAGACTTGCTACACATTCTTTTTCTTAAAGAGTTTAATTCAAGATTTTCTAAGCTTCAAGGAAAATGAATATATCTCCTGTCGTCTTCCTTTTTTATCTGCTTTTAAACCTCGTATGTTTTCTTTAAGATGATAAATAATTATATTGCATAACTCTTAAGTATGAGATATGGCAATTTAAGTCTCCTTTAAGTTCCTGAGAATCATATTATGAAAGGGAAGTTTTGTTTCTCCGGAGAAAACAGGAAAGCTTAGAAAGATAGTAAGGTAAGGTTGGGAGATATGTTTGTGTCAGAAGTTGACTCATGGGGCAGCCCCTACATCTTTGTCTTCAACCCCAAGTTAACTTTTTCACTTATCATCTCTGAATCATTAGGGTTTCTCAGTTTCTTGAAAAAAAGAAAAAAAAAAAAAGACACAAAACAGTTGAGATGTTGTGTTCGGACAATAACACGTGAGTTTCTGTTGATGTTTTATTATCAATCACCCTAAACATTGCTTAAAGTTATGGGAAACAAAGAAAGAATAAATTTGGAGAATGCAACAACAAGTAGGTAAAGCCTACCTTCTAAAAAAAAGCCATCACTAATCAGTAAAAAGCTTCTGTTTAAATCCATAAACACATAAATTTCAAATTCCTGAGAAGAAGAAGAAGAAACTGAGGTTAAAGATGAGGCTCTTCTTCTGCTTATGCTTTTTCTTCATGATCCTCTTTAGCGCAAGTGAGTCTTTGATTTTCATTATCGCCGGCTCTCTGTAAGACCTTTGATTATGTTTCTTAATTCTGTGTTTATTTATTTCTCTACAGATGCTTATGATCCATTAGATCCTAATGGAAACATTACAATCAAATGGGATATCATGTCGTGGACAGCAGATGGCTATGTGGTAAGAATCCACTGCGTAGTTGTTGTGAGCGTGTATGCACGTCTGAAACTTGAACAAACTCTCATGGTCTCTATGCATTTGCAGGCAACGGTAACTATGAATAACTTCCAAATATACCGACACATACAAAATCCGGGTTGGACATTAGGCTGGACATGGGCAAAGAAAGAGGTGATTTGGTCAATGGTTGGTGCTCAAACAACAGAACAAGGAGACTGTTCGAAGTTCAAGGGAAATGTACCTCATTGCTGTAAGAAAACACCGACAGTAGTTGATCTCCTGCCAGGTGTGCCTTACAATCAACAGTTCTCAAACTGTTGCAAAGGTGGTGTAATTGGAGCTTGGGGTCAAGACCCATCAGCTGCTGTATCACAGTTTCAGGTTAGTGTTGGTTTGGCTGGAACCACAAACAAGACTGTCAAGCTTCCTAAGAACTTTACATTGCTTGGTCCCGGCCCTGGCTACACTTGTGGTCCTGCCAAAATCGTCCCCTCTACTGTTTTTCTCACAACTGACAAACGTCGAAAAACACAAGCTTTGAGTAAGTAAACTTAAAAAGGGTAAATCTTAACTTGATTCGCTTCATATTTAAGAACTTTAATTTGTCTTCTACTTGCTTACGGTCTAATCTTTATATGTCTAATGGAGAGTAGCCAAATTAGTTAGCATTTTAGATGCAAATAGTCCTGTGAAACAGAGGGTTAGATGGAAATGTATCACTTTCAGATGTTCACCGACTAGTTGGTGCTATACCTTCCCATCTAACCATCTGATTAGCCTGATTCTACATACATTTGAAAGCTCTCTTGGATATATATATCTTCACAAAATTTGAGATAAATCAGACCTTAAGAAAGTTGATAAATTTTCTTCATCTACATGCATATCTAAACACACCATTTCAAACTCATGTTTCTACACAGTGACATGGAATGTTACCTGCACATACTCACAGTTTCTAGCCAGAAAGCATCCAAGCTGTTGTGTCTCCTTATCTTCTTTCTACAACGACACCATTACTCCATGCCCCTCTTGTGCCTGTGGTTGTGAAAACAAAAAGAGCTGCGTCAAGTGAGCAAAACAAAGAAAACAAAATCTATGAACATCAAACTCTTTCTTATCTGTCAAACTGAAAAGACATTATCGATATTTTCTTGCAGGGCTGATTCTAAGATTCTAACTATGAAAGGTCTCAACACACCGAAAAAAGACAACTCTCCTTTGCTGCAATGCACACATCACATGTGCCCCATTCGAGTCCACTGGCACGTTAAAACTAATTACAAAGACTATTGGCGTGTAAAGATAGCAATCACAAATTTCAATTACAGGATGAATCATACGCTCTGGACTTTAGCTATTCAGCACCCAAATCTCAACAATGTGACTCAAGTTTTCAGCTTTGATTACAAATCAGTTGCTCCCTATGGATCCATAAGTAAGTCCTCTCCGTTTGAAACTCTTCAACTTTAAAACCAAACATTGTAAAAACTAATAAAAAAATAAAACCTTCTTAATGCAGATGATACTGGAATGTTCTTTGGAACTAAGTTTTACAATGATCTTTTAATGGAAGCTGGGCCTTCAGGGAATGTTCAATCAGAGGTTTTGCTACAGAAAAATGAAAAGACTTTCACTTTCAAGCAAGGTTGGGCTTTTCCAAGAAAAGTTTACTTTAATGGTGATGAATGTATGTTACCTCCACCAAATTCATACCCTTTTCTACCAAACTCAGCACAAGGAAACTTCGCTTCTCTCTCACTCACCATTCTTCTTCTTCTTCTATTCGTCACAATCTAGTGATTTTGGGTTTCAATACACAGAACCAGAACTGCTTTTTGTAATCTAAGTGCAAAGATTGTTAAATTCGATTTCCAGATAAAGATCAAAAAAGGTTTTTTCTTTCTTTTCTTCTTTCTTTAGAGAAACTGATTAGAGAGGTGTAAGGTTTCGTACTTTCATCACCGCCATTGATTCTAGATCGATTCAAGCACTTTGCTTTGTGTTACTCATGTTATTTTGATTTTGAAACAGTAATTAAAAAAAGAGGGAAAACAATAAAAGAGTTGGACTTATAAATGCCTCAAAATATTGGCCCAGTCAAGGCCCAGTTAAAAATATAATACACACATATATTCAACGCGTTTATATTTAATAATATCTCGTGTTTAAAATTTCATTGGTCCGAAAAGGCGAAAGGTCAAAAAAAGCATTTTGTTGAAAGATATTTTCTGTTTTTCCAGATACGACTCTATTTAAATAATTTATACATATAGTCTATTATTATTTTTATATGTACTACTCTGTTATTTATTTAACCTGAATTTTTTTTTTTAATCTTAATGAAAGTATTTATTTTTAAGTGAAGTCTTTACAGAGTTTCGTCTCAGATGAACTAGAAAAATAACATTTCTGATGGATTTTAAAACGAATAATCTTTATAATAAAAATCCGGGGGCCAGTTGACACGGTGGCGTTTAGCCCAAATTATAAAGCATTTTGATCGGAATCTGGCTTACGATTCCGGTTTTCGAAACGCGGAAATTCGATTAAAAACGCGTCTGCGTTTTTTAAATTCTCCTCTGCGTGTGAAAGTGAAAGTACTTTTCTTCTCCCGACGAATCCCAGAGTTTTGTTGAATTTGCCTCCAAGAAATCTGCAATTAGAAAATTCATTTTGCGGTCCTCATCTTCTTCAGCTGATTTTCGCTTGATGCGGATGTCTTTCTGAATCGTAAGGAAATTAGGTAATATCGTTTCGAACTCTGTCTCCTAGCATTCGAGAAGTCATGAACACGCCACCGACTTCTCGTGTCGCATCTTTTGGACAGACGGAGATTAACTGGGACAAGTACGTTCTTCGTTTACCTCGATATCCATTGATTGATCCGCATGTTTTTTTTTGCTTTGATTTATTCTCTGTGGCGTTGTTGTTAGTCTGAATTTGTTTATTGTATCGATCCAGTTTTTCTGATTCTGTGATTCTTTCTTCGGTGGATTTATCTGCTTTTCCTTGGACATCCCACGTTATTTCGACGGAATATTTTGTCGGAGGTAATTGAAGATTTCCGAAAGAATCTGTTTTTAGGGCTCAAAAGAAATATCGATTTCAAAAATTGATTTGGTTTAGATAGAGTTGTCATTTCCACCTAATCTGTTCTCTAGTGTTGAATAATAATCTTTGTTTTGGTGAAGGATCTGGGTAGGCCTTTGTATTTTCTTAAGGGGGTTCGTCATTCATTTATGCCCTTTCTCCTTACTTTACTTGCAGACTTGACAAAAGGAGGTTTTACGTTGTTGGTGCTGGCCTCTTCACTGGTGTTACAGTAGCTCTGTACCCTGTTTCTGTTGTGAAAACAAGGCTTCAAGTTGCTTCTAGAGAGATTGCTGAGAGAAGTGCCTTCTCTGTAGTTAAAGGAATACTTAAGAATGATGGTGTTCCTGGTCTGTACCGAGGTTTTGGTACTGTCATTACAGGTGCAGTACCTGCAAGGATCATATTTCTAACTGCTCTTGAGACCACAAAGATTTCTGCTTTTAAGCTGGTTGCACCATTCGAGTTAAGTGAACCTACACAAGCTGCCATTGCAAATGGAATTGCGGGCATGACAGCATCCCTTTTCTCACAGGCCGTTTTTGTCCCAATAGATGTTGTATGTATCATTGCACCACAATCGCTTCGTAAGATTGGCACATGCTGTAAATGTTAATTAAGTTCTGGTATTACTGCAGGTTAGCCAAAAGTTGATGGTTCAAGGATACTCAGGACATGCTACATATACTGGTGGTATTGATGTTGCCACAAAAATCATCAAGTCATATGGTGTAAGGGGCTTATACAGAGGCTTTGGCTTGTCTGTTATGACCTATTCTCCTTCAAGTGCTGCTTGGTGGGCCAGCTATGGATCAAGTCAGCGTGTCATCTGGAGGTTAGACATGGATGGTGTGATTAACTGTTGATAGTTTATATATAGTTTGATTGCAAGAACTCGCATTCAAGTCTTTCCTGAAACTTTAAATAACTGAAAGCTTTGGTTTTATACTGATCCACAAATTTGCCACTGTTGGTCAGATTCTTAGGCTATGGTGGTGACTCAGTGGCGACTGCTCCGCCTAGTCAGTCAAAAATTGTTCTGGTCCAGGCTATTGGAGGAATTATAGCCGGTGCAACAGCATCCTCAATCACAACACCGTTAGACACAATCAAAACGAGACTGCAGGTATTAACTGTTCCCATCTATAATAATAATAAGAAAAAAACTTCATTTCATGTTTCATTTGTTTGAACTCTCATGAATATACACGAGAGCACTAGGGTCTGATTTCTCAGTTTGAATTAGAGAATTTTAGGTATTTTTACATAGAAATAAAACTGATCAAAACCTTAAATCTCTCTGCAGGTCATGGGACATCAAGAAAATAGACCTTCAGCAAAAAAAGTGGTAAAGGATCTGCTAGCAGAAGATGGGTGGAAAGGATTTTATAGGGGTTTGGGCCCAAGATTCTTCAGCATGTCGGCTTGGGGAACCACGATGATATTGACTTACGAATACTTAAGTAAGAAATCTTTTTTCCTTTTATATACAACTTTGAGCAAATCCCAAAACAGTCAATTTAAGATTCTTCCTTTGAAATGCTACTGCTCCTTTAAAAAAATTCATTCTTTCTTGTTTATCTTTTTCTTTCAGAGCGTCTGTGTGCAATAGAAGATTAGAAAGCCTCACGACTGTCTGTTGGTTTTTCTCATTCGACTAACTCGAGTAAACGCATAAATTCAGCTCAAATCTCGGTTATTGGGAGCTTCCTTGTTAACGAATGGACCATTCTTTCAACTTTGAAGTCTGAGTTCTTGTAATCATTCTTTCTACTTTTGCGTATCGGAGTGTATTCATACAGCCGAAGAAATGCTAGATTTTGTTTTCTGCTTTATTAGTATCAGAGAAATAAGAAGTTTCAAAACTTTTCCCAAATTTTACAATCGCACAGATGTATGTATTATCGAAAGAGTCAAAGAGTGAATTTAGTTTAATGTTTCAAATGGTTTCACATTTGCAGCATCATATCATTATCATATTCAAATTAATAGTCCTTGCAACATTTTCCTGACTTACCATTATGTATAGCAATAAATGAAAGAGTTTAAGGTTTTTGATTTTATAAAATTTAGTTATGTTTGAATCTATTTAATTTTTATTCCATTCAAAATGTTATAATATATCTAATAAAATATTCAATTAAAAACCACTAACAATTTTAAACATTAAAATTTAGCCACCATAAAAACAAAATATTAATAAAGTACTAATATAATATATAGTATAATAACCAAATTATATAAAAAACAATCTGTAGTAATATATATATATTAGAGCTGGAACAGTCTGTAATAAATAAACGATAACAAAAAGTTGTCACTCTAACTAAATTTCACGCTTCGTCTCACTCCATATCTACTCTTCCTCTTTCCAAATTTTTGTTCAAGGAAAATTTTCTAACGGGGATTCTTTTTAAGAATGTAATCTACAACAATTACATGAAAGATAGTTTAGGGTTTACGTTCGATTCTTTCGTTTAGGTTCGATTCTTTCTTTTATGGTTTTAGTTTTAAATTCAAAACTTGTTTCTGCGTGAGCGCATCGCATCATATCGCGATGCTTTTGTTTTTTTTCCCAAATTTAGATTACTGAGGATGGAATCGAACAAGGTCAAACACATCCGGATCTGAACCTTCAGGTAAGTTTTTGTTCTTTGTTTAAGCAATTACCACATCCATCATGTCTTGCGATTTTAGATCAAGATTGATGTTTGTTACTTGTTTTGATTTCTTGATCCGAGAACAAAATTCGTCTTCTGTAAGATTTTGAAATGCTTTTTAAACTTGAATTTTTTTCAAACCGTTTCTAATGTTCTGCCGATTCTTATTTTGGTTTTATTTGTTTTTGTTTTTCCTTCAAACCCAAGAGAGATTACAGGCAAACACTTAATCAATAGTGTTTTGTCATATCCTTTCTTGGGGAAATTGTCCCATTGTCGTGACCCTAAAACAAGATCCTAAATTGAACTGATCTATGGATTGGTAGTGCATGCTTAGTTAAACCCACGGCTTAAAGATCGTTTTGAAAAGACTATCGTTGGATTTGTGAATTGAGGACCGATTCTTGACTTTTGGTACCCACGGCTTTAAAAGTCTTTCAAAAAAGACAATGGATGGGAACAACAACTGATGACATAAAAGGCCAAGGCTGCCAAAACAAATTAGTAAAGCTTTTTGGAAAACTATTTGGGTTGGTTTGCAATTCGTTTAGCATTAAAGTCTTAAGACAAAGACTGAATTGAGAACTGATTCTTTACCTTTGGTACCCACGGCTTATTAAATCAATCTGTTCTTAACACAGAACATGAACTGAGGCTTGAAAAAACCTATATGGTTTCGGTTTGTTGGATGGATGGATAAGAATATCTTAGGGCAAAGACCAAAACAGATGCCTAACTTTGGTACCCACGGCTTATTAAACCAATCTGTTCTTAACACAGAATATGAATTGAGGCTTGAAAAAACCTATATGGTTTCAGTTTGTTGGATGGATGGATAAGAGTATGTTAAGGCAAAGACCAATACAGATATTCAACTTTGATTGCTGGATTGAAAGAAAGACCAACAACACAACGAGTCTTAAATGACTAACACATTCCCAACTTAAGTACCCACGGCTAAGGATGAACGACAGAAGAATGTCTTTATGTAAAAGACTATAACATATTACTTATGTTTACTACCCACGGCTTAGTCAAATCTTTGGAGAAAGAAGATGATTTAGAAACAGTTATAAAACAATGATTCTTAACAAAGAATGTGAATGGAAAACAGATTCATTACTAAGCACAATGCTTAGAAGTTCTAGACAAAGGACATGGGACAGATTTTAACACTTGAGATCAAATGTCTAAAGACGGGCTATGAATTAAAAACATATCTAATACCCACCCGCTTTGAAAAGTCTCAAGACAAAAGACAGTATGGGTCTGATGAGTTCAACTTGGATTGGATGGAAAAAAAGACAGTACCCACGGCTTAGTGATCTGTGAATTGGATCTTTGATGGAAAAAACAAAACAATAACATAACCACAAAGCTTAGAAGTTTTAGACAAAGACAATGGTAGAGTTTTTGACTCTTTTTCATGAAAACGACATTAAAATGTCTGAAGGCAAACACTTAAGTTAAAACCAGATTCTCACTCTTATTACCTATGGCTTAGAACGTTTTAAAGCAAAGACAATATGGGCTGCTGAATGGTTAACAACTAATAATATAAAAAACAACCACCGATTGAAACGAAAATAGACTGATGAAACAAAAGCTTAGTCATTACTTTGCTCCATGATTGAAAGAGTGTTAGGCAAAACACTGGATAGATAGAACACGGCTTTTATGTCTTAGACAAAGACTATGAGACATTTTTGAAAGAAACACATACAGATCTTCATGGTTTTGAAGAACATGACAGGGAATCCTGAGATACCCACGGCTTAGTCTTTAAACAAAAACCACGTGTCGGATTTCGACTCTCTTGATTAAAGGCATAAGAACTTTTAAAAGCAAAGATAATGAATCAAAAATAGATTCAATACTTTAACTACCTACGGCTTTGAAAATCCTGAAGAAAAAAAGACAGTATGGGTCTGTATCGACTTGAAATGGTTGGGAAAAACAAGTAATAACATACAAGGGTCTTGAAATGGCAAAGCCAAAGTCTTTACGAAAAGGCAATGGTCAAATTATGACAAGTCTAAATCGGTACAACAGATTCCCACTTTTGTTACCCACACGACTTAGGAATGTTTTGAAACAAAGACAAAATAAGCATGATGCTTGATATAAAAGAATAACCAACGATTGAAACGAAAAATAGACAAATGAAACAAAAGTCTTAAACCAAACACTGGATTGAAATAACAACCAACGATTGAAACTTTGCACGAGAGAAAAATATGAATCAAAAACAGATTAATTACAGAAGCACAAGGCTTACAAGTCTTAGACAAAGACTATGTGACACTTTTGGGAGTCATTGAAAGGATTAGAATATTATCAGACACAAGAAAGTATTAATGCATGAGGTTATGAATTAAAGAAAGTATGTGACATGACATCTATATGAAGTGAAGACTCGCTAACTTGTTTTATTTGCTCAGGTATTTGCTTCAGAAGATGTTTCAAATTTGAAAGATTCTAGAGATTTTCAAATGTAGTAAACTTCGGTAACAGGTAATTATATTGTTCTTTCAGAATTTTCCTAATTAGTCAATAACTTAATATGAATTCACATATTATTACATATAAAACTTATTAATCAACTGATAGAGTTTCAGTTTGGTTTCGGATCAATAATTACCCGAAAAAGTACCAAATATATCCGAAATACCCAAAACTTACCGGAATTACTCTTCGAAAATTACTTAAAAATTATAGAGAAATTATTTAATATTATTCTAAATATATTATGAAAACCAAACTAAATCCGATTTATCTTGAACCAAACCGACCCATAAAACAAAATACGAATGAAACTTAAATATATATATATATATATATATATATATATATATATATCTATATATTAAAGCGGAGGTACCCTCACATTTTGGACCTATAATTTACGTGTTATAAAGTATAGGTTAAAATTAACCTATAATTTGGACCAATCAAGTTTTTTTTTATTAATCTTATTGATTAGGTAACGTTTGAATACTTGTTTTTCTAAAAAATCTTTTATTATCTTCTACATTTAAATTTGAATATGTAAGTTCTAATATTACCCGTTTATTTAAATTTATCTTTATTAATCTTGATCGTTCATTTTTAAAAAATTATAATAATTAATATTTAGAAAATATTTGTTTTAAAAAAATGGAAGGAATATTCGTTTAAGGAAACTAAACATTAAAAATATTCGGGTACATGGGTTTGAGTCGGATTGTTTTTGGTTACGGGTTTTTGGTTCTTTTACTTAAAGAATCATTTGGGTATTTTTATTTTTTTGATCGGGTTCGGTTTGGTATATATCGAATTTGAGTAGTTTTATATAAAAGTTCAAAATTAATAAAGATTTAATAGCAAAAACTTAAAAAAAGCTCAAATTTAATATAAATATATTGGGTACAAATACGGTTCTTGATTCGGTTTTGGTTCGAATTTGAGTTAGGTTTTCCGGGTATATAGATCTAAGATACAATCTGGTACTTTTTTGGGTCGGGTTCAGTTCCTCTAATTCAAGGTTTTAGTTATTTTGAGTTAAAATTTATTTGGGTATTTTTATTTGAATCGGTTTCATAGTTCATTACACCTAAACATTTAAATTAAAAAA
The DNA here is from genome assembly GCA_009757365.2 of Lepidium campestre. Lineage (NCBI taxonomy): Eukaryota > Viridiplantae > Streptophyta > Magnoliopsida > Brassicales > Brassicaceae > Lepidium > Lepidium campestre. The sequence continues at coordinate 58,767 of WJSH01008214.1, read as the reverse complement.
AAAAACTTAATCTCACGTTATAGCGTGGGTTGAAACTATATGTTTAAATTTTAGTTTATGATTTAGACCGGTCAATTTTTTTTAGGATATAAAAGTTTAAACACATACTTTTATCTGTTTATGAAAGATAATTCAAATAAACACATATAAAAAATTTATTAACCACAAAAAACTTGAATATAATCGTTTTAAAATATAGCAACAATGATTGGCTAATGATTTCATACAAATAGAATTACATATACTTACGTTTCATTTTTAATTTCCGATTAGTTACAAAATTTTTAAATTTTAATGAATTATCTTATCATTTATTTAAAATTTTTAATAATTACTATGCTGTAAAAATAAAGATTTATCTTTACCCACAAAAAAACTTGAATTAAGTAGTACACATATTTAGAGTTTAACATCTTTATATATTAAAGCGGAGATAACCTCACATTTTGGACTTCAGTTTACTTGTTATAAAGTATATAATAAAATTAACCTATGATTTGGACCGATCAAATTTTTTATACTAATCTTAATGATTAGGTAAATTTAATATGTGATTTTCCTGATCCAAAGAATCTTGCATTATCTTCTAAATTTAAATATGTGATTTTTCTGATCCAAAAAATATTGCATTATCATCTAATTTTAAATTTGAATATGTAAGTTCTAATCTTAACCGTTTATTTAAATTTATCTTTTTAAATCTTGATCGTTCATGAAAAAATATAAGTAATATTTAAAAATTATTCGTTTAAGGAAAAATAGAAGAAATATTTGTATAAGAAAAACTAAGCATTAAGAATATTCGGGTACCCGGGTTCGGATTGGATATTTTTGGGTTACGGGTTTTTGGTTCTTTTGATTTAAAACTCATTCGGGTATTTTTATTTTTTTGGGTCGGGTTCGGTTTGTATAAATCGAGTTCAAAAATTTTTATATAAAAAATCAAAAATAATAAAGATTTAATAGAAAAACTCTTAAAAACCAAAATTTAATAGAAATATATCGGGTACAAATACGGTTATTGATTCGGTTATGGTTCGGGTTTGACTTTGGTTTTCCGGGTACATAGATCTAGGATCCTACTTTGACGGGTTCGGTTCCTCTAATTCGAGTTTTTAGTTCTTTTGATTTAAAATTCATTCAGATATTTTTATTTTTCAGATCGGTGTCACATTTCCTTAAACCTGAACATTTAAGCTTAAAAAAATTAACCTCGCGCTATAGCGCTAGTTTTATCCTAGTGATAATATTAAGGGATAAGTCTATAATCACACACTTTAACACACATTAATCAATTTTAGTCTTCTTTTTCTTATAATTGTAAAAAAAAAAAAAACTTTATAAACTAATATAGTATTTTAGTTACACCATAAAATTTTATAATTCGAAAATAAATAAGAAATAAAACTTAAAATAATACAAATGTAATTTAAAAACAACCATACTTATATAGTTATATACATTAAAAACATACATTTATTTTCTCTAATCCTCATTGTTATTTCTTTAGATCTATTAATAAACTTATATACTCATTATTTGAAATATATTTAAACGCTTATTTACTCATTATTTTAAAATATATTAAAATAAGAGTTATACATTTAAAATAATGGTGCTATGAGGACTTACTTATGTATAAATATATTTCGGATAAAAAATAATGATTACTCGATGATATATTTATTAAACTCAATGCTCACTATTTTAAACAAGTTTAATAAATATTTGATGGTGTATTGTACATATTTATATATTCGATGCACAGATGATATATTGTAAAATCTCTAAACGCTTATTTTGTTCAAAAAGTTTAGGAAAGTTATTTAAAGAATTATTTTTATGGTACCATCTTTATATATTAAAGCGGAGGTCCCTTTAACGTAGGTCTAAAGTTAGTTTTATTATAATTATTTTTTAAATCAAAATTAATAAAGATTTAATTTTAAAAAAACCCTAAAAAAACTACAATTTAATAAAAATACATCGAATATAAATTCGGTTCAGGATTGGTTTCGGTTTTCTGGGTAAATAGATTTAGTATTCATTCTGGTATTTTGTCGGGTTTGATTTTCTAATTTGGGTTTTTGGTTCTTTTGATTTAAGACTTATTTAGATATTTTTATTTATTATATCAGTTTCGATTTGGTATAGATTGAGTTTGGGTTTGAGTATTTTTATATAAAAATTTAAAATTAATAAAGATTTAATAGAAAAAACACTAAAAAGCTATACTTTAATAAAAATATATATGTACAAATTCGGTTCTTGATTCGGTTAGGATTTAAGTTTGATTTTTTGGGTACATAGATTTAGGACCTATTCTGACATTTTGTTGGGTTCGGTTCGGGTTTGGTTTCTCTAATTCGGGTTTTTGGTTCTTTTGATTTAAGAATTATTCTTTTATTTTTAAATTTTGGATTAGTTTCGGTTCGGTATAGATCGAGTTCGGGTTCAAGTATTTTTATATTAAAATTCAAAATTAATAAAGATTTAATTGAAAAACTCTAAAAAGCTAAACTTTAACAAAAATATATCGGTTACCCGCTTCTTGATTTGGTTTCGATACGAGTTTGGATTCGGTTTTTCGACTACATAGATTTAAGACCCATTTAGGTATTTTGTTGGGTTCGGTTTCTCTAATTCGAGTCGATTTTGGTTTGGATTTCAGATATCGAATTTTATACTCGTGGCTAAACATGCTATATCAAATATATATATAAATGAATAAATGAATAGTAATAATACATAATTAAATATGTTTAAAAATTTATTGATACATAATTAAATATTATTTATTTTCATAAAAACTTATCAAATCCCTCTGCTAGTTATATCATAAAGTGTCAATCACCTACCGACATATGTGCATGTACTCTCGTTTGTATGATAGTTACATGATTTGTGCAATAATCATAGACGACGTGCATCAACGAGCGGTCCACGACCACGACGTAAACTTTACGGTCTACACGACGTGAGGATTACGCTTCTAATTTCTATTTATCATTTTTTTATGACTCAGATTTCGTTGACAAATACAAATTATCAGAGATTTCTAATTATCAACTTTAACTGAAAGAAAAGTTAAATGTTGAAGAATTTAAGACACTGCCACAGCTCTTCCCCACATTCACATGCACAATTCCTTCGCTACATAGCAAAGTTAAACAATGCATTTATTAAGATCTATATTATCAGCAAAAATAGCTGAAATTTTTCTTTCATTTTAATTAAATTTTCAGTTTTTTTTCTTACTGTAAAGATGTAACAGAATGAAACCCTTTCTTTTGTTTTTTTGTCGGAAAACAATAGTGCAAACCAAGTCGCCTTGATCCAGTGGTAACTTTCAAGTAGAAGAGTCATGGGTTTGA
>WJSH01008214.1:32616-55366 GCA_009757365.2 Lepidium campestre | reverse complement strand
CGCCTTGGCCACCTAGCTATATTAAAAACACGAAACCAGATGAAAGGCCTCGTGGAATTAGTCCTTGGGCCCAAAAAACTTTTTGGATCCCCACGGTTATAAAAAAAAAAAAAACAGTGCATAATTTAGGTGTGACTTATAACCGTAATCCTAATTTAAAACCGTAATCAAATTTTTTTGTTGATGGAATATATTAGATAATATCTTAAAAACCATAAAATTTAGGTTATGGTTTTAAATTTTGGCCAACTAATTCGATTGTTGGAATATATTTGGAATATACTAATGGGCATAAAATCTGGATACTTATTCTTATTATCAACAAATATACATATTAAATAATAAATATACCTACTACAAATTATCATGATCAATTTTCTTACTCAATATAGAGATAATATAATAATTTTTTTTAAAAGGTCGAAATCAAATCCTTCTATAATAATCCACAAGCAAGTTTTCTAAAAACTGCTCATCTCTCTTTGTGACATGTTGCATTAGGCTCAAAAAATGTCTCTTCAGTTTTTTTTCTAATTACTTTTTTTTCAAGAATTTGAGAAAGAAAAAAATCAAAAAATCCTAAAACGTTGTTTTATCCTCCCACGATCATCACCTTCCTCACTTCCCTCCTCTCTTCTTCTCTTCTCCTATTCTTCTACAATGAATTTGTTACAACAAAAAAAAGCCTTTCAATTCACTTCTTATCTTATTGTGATTTCTATTCTTTACCAAACAAAACTCTTCCACCATACTATTGCCCCATGTAAAATCAAAATTTAAATCATCGGGTTTTCCAAAAAAAGGAAATAGTTTTAAAAAAAAAGGAAATATAAGAAGAATTCACAACAATCAATCTTCCTCTGATAAGGATAAGGTAAATTAATTGTTATATAATTGTTTAAAATTGTGCTTGATTCAACATTGTGATAAAACCACCAATGAAGTATCTATTAAGTTGGGATTAAGTATAAAAGTAGTTGGTAATCACGTGATTAATTAGTTGGTAAAGTGACTTACCTATTTAATTGTGTTTTTCCGACCATTTTGTTTCTCTTTATAAATTTTTCATACAAAAAAGTAAAATAATATTTTAACTCATGCAAGGCACGGGTGATTGTAGTAGTATATTATAATTATAATTAAGAATTTTAAGATTTACGTGTATGTTATATAGTAGTCATAAATTTAAAGTGCATTATTTTAAAACTTTTAAGTACATATACATGAGTTATATTTGGTAGCAAAATAAACATTACTTTTCATTTAATTACACTAAATGCTTCAACATTTGTAAGTTTTGTTTTATTTTCCATTTAGAGGGTCTTAATCAAGATCAAACTGAGAAAAATACAAAGCTAAACTGTTTTTTTTTCTCTCTTTCTAATTAACATACTAGTCTTAATTAGATATATTTTGGTCCAACAACTGAAACCAATATTTGCACTGATCTTATTTTTTTAAAAGTTAAAACATGAACGAAACTATAGTAAACATAATCCAAAACTTATTTATAATTGACCGTCAGAAAATCAGGTTAATTCTAGATTATATTCGGTATAAGTTGTAAATAAAAGTGTAATCAAATACAGTATGAAATCAATATAATTACTATGATAATTAGAATCCCGAAATGTACGGAAATAAAAAGACAGAATAGTAAACTCACATTCCAACCATACAGTTACAGCTTACAGGTTTCCGATTCGAGTTGAACGAGTCTCCATCTGACGCGTGTCAACACTGGCACGTGCCAGTCCACTAGATCACGTGCCAGATCTGTATAAATCAAAGCGAGGGGTTTCATCTCTGTTTCAAACTCACCGACGCGATCCGATCTCATCTCTCTCTTTTTGAAACCCATCATGGTTGAGCCGGCGAATACAGTTGGACTTCCGGTGAATCCTACTCCGTTGCTGAAAGATGAGCTCGACATCGTTATTCCGACTATCCGAAACCTTGATTTCCTCGAGATGTGGAGGCCTTTTCTTCAGCCTTACCATCTGATCATCGTCCAGGACGGAGATCCCACGAAGAAGATCCATGTTCCTGAAGGTTATGACTACGAGCTCTACAACAGGAACGACATCAACCGGATCCTCGGACCCAAAGCTTCTTGTATCTCCTTCAAGGACTCCGCTTGTCGGTGCTTTGGCTACATGGTGTCAAAGAAGAAGTATATCTTCACCATTGATGATGATTGCTTCGTAAGCTCTCTGACTTTGAGTTTTGTTCGTTTTTATGCTCGATCCGCGATTAGGATTTTCAATTTTGTCAATTTTGCTTGTAGATCTGTTTTTTTTTTTAATGCTTATTTGTCTTTGTCTGTGTGGATTGTTTAAGTTCATTGCTTGAATTTTGTAGATTTCATGCGATAACAAGTAACTGATTCACTAAATTTGATGGATCTTAGGTTTTGTTGATAATCCTTGTTCGATTAACTAGGTCAATTAAGTTATATGAGTGTTTTGTACCAGATCCATAGAACCGCTTGATTAGTCTCGATCTGTTTCCACTCAAGTGTAACTAGCCATGATCTCGACTATAGATTTCTCTGAGTTGATGTCATTGTTGTTGGGCTGATATTTCTGTGTCATTATAGCTACCTTTATGATACGGTTGTACGTCATTGTTCATCACTTTTTGTTTTAGATTTGTGGGGCATACACAAGGATGGAGTGTCGATTACGCAGTGTGTTTTTTTTTTTTCTAAAAAGATTACTTATTTTCCACTTTCTTTGAATTCTACGAGCTCTTCTGGATAATTAATGGCGTGATCTGCTTCTCATTCTTATGCTTTCTTTGATATGTTTGTACATAGGTTGCCAAGGATCCATCTGGCAAAGCTGTAAACGCTCTTGAGCAACACATCAAGAACCTTCTCTGTCCATCGTCTCCCTTTTTCTTCAACACCTTGTATGATCCTTACCGTGAAGGTGCTGATTTCGTCCGTGGATACCCTTTCAGTCTTCGTGAAGGTGTTTCTACTGCTGTTTCCCATGGTCTTTGGCTCAACATACCTGATTATGATGCCCCGACCCAACTTGTTAAGCCTAAGGAGAGGAACACCAGGTGACAATTTATCATCATCATCATCCCTATGCTTCTGTTTTGTCAGAAAATTCAAATTGCAGTCTTAGCTAAACTTTTGATATGTCAGGTATGTGGATGCTGTGATGACCATCCCAAAGGGAACACTATTCCCAATGTGCGGTATGAACTTGGCTTTCGACCGTGATCTAATTGGCCCAGCTATGTACTTTGGTCTCATGGGTGATGGTCAGCCTATTGGTCGCTACGACGATATGTGGGCTGGTTGGTGCATCAAGGTAATTTCTTCTTATTCCCTTTTAAGACTCATGATGATTGAGTGGAACAATTGGAAATTACGGATATGAATAGTAATAGGAAGCACATGGCTCTGTACTTAACGATACCCTTGTTTGGGATGAACCCGTTGTAGGTGATCTGTGACCACTTGAGCTTGGGAGTAAAGACCGGTTTGCCGTATATCTACCACAGCAAAGCGAGCAACCCCTTTGTGAACCTGAAGAAGGAATACAAGGGAATCTTCTGGCAGGAGGAGATCATTCCGTTTTTCCAGAACGCAAAGCTATCGAAAGAAGCAACAACTGTTCAGCAATGCTACATTGAGCTGTCAAAGCAGGTGAAGGAGAAGTTGAGCTCCTTAGACCCGTACTTTGACAAGCTTGCAGACGCCATGGTCACATGGATTGAAGCTTGGGATGAGCTTAACCCACCAGCAGCTGCAGCAACCAATGGCAAAGCTTGAGCAGCCATATGAGCCAAAAAAAGAAAAACCACTACAGTTTTGGTTATTTTAGCTCAAATTATCATTCTTGTTGTAAGCTTTCTTGTTTTGACACTTTTGAGTAGTTGTCATCATCACTACTGTCTCACTGTTTGGTGATGCTTCTTGCTTTGGCTCTAAAAAAGTCACCACTTTATTTATATTTTGTAGTACTACTTTGCTGAGCTTTTTTAATCTTTGTTTCATTAATAAAAGCATTTTACTTTAGTCATCAATTGACGTGACGATCCACGACGCAAACTATGAGTTCAAGCGTTGTGGTACAAGATAGATTGTAGCATTCCTCACTGTCCTTGGTTTAACATTGTGTGCATAGATAGTGATTACTTGTAGTGGATCTTATTGTTTGTATTGAACTATTGATAAGGCCTTGGGAATCCGGTTATTCAAGTCTGGTTTTTTCGGTTATGGAAATATGGTAATTAGTGGGTACCGACTAAAATTCGGTTCGGTTTTGGTTAGGTTTCAGTTCTGAATAGGTAGAATCGAAATAAACCCAAAATACTATTGGTTCGGTTCCGAATGATTACTTTTTACCAAAAGTAACCAAATACCCGAAGAAAATATGATTACTTGTAACTGAAAGTAACCAAAATATTTTCCGTACTAATTAGCTTCAATTCTTATTTGGTTATGTTTAGTTCTCGGTTAAGAACCGAACTGAATCGAGAACCCAAATTACTTAAATATTGGAACTGAACGATTCTTTTCTAGGTACCGAAACCAAACCAAACCAAACCGAACAATTCAGTTTGGTTGGGTTTGGTAGTTCATTTTCTGTTTTATGCCGAGACCTAATTGATATATAGATAAACCAAAATTGGTTGTCTTGTCTTGATATCTAATTAGTTTATTTTTAATCATTAGTAAATTTTAAATATTTTATTGTTTTCTTTGCTTTTGATTTAATTATTATTAAAAGAATTTAGTGAATATGGTATGATTGTGCGGATGACATATGAAACAATGCTTTCTTTACAAATTTTCATAGATTAAATATCGAACCCTCTTTCTGAAGTAGAATAGAGTGAGATTAAAAAATTATTAGACTAGTTGACCAAAAAAAATGGTATGATTGTATTAATATTTTAAAGCTTTTTATATATTTATATATACATAATGATACATAACATAATTTTTATTATGTTGATGTGACGGTTGGCTCGGGCCGACTGCTCACCAGTTGATCCGAAAGATAATCTAACAAGTGAAAAGTTAGATATTTTCTGTATTTACAATTCATATTACATAATTTTTAAATAACAATAAATTAAATTTAAATTATTTTCCTTTGAAACATTTATTTTTTTCTCCATATGCTAAAATTTAAATTTTATTTTTAAGTTTTGAGATGATTATAAATTTAAAATTTCTGTTAAAAATGGCTAAATATTAAATAAACCCTCAAATAATTTCTTCTCTAGGCAAAAAATAATTATCCGGGATTTTAGATACTATAGTTTAGTGCCTTTAATGATTATTTGATTCTGAATTTAAAGAAAGAAAGGAGAAAACAGTTATGAATTAGCTCAAAAATCCGCTTCACGCGCTTTGGTCGCTTCAATATTCGGATTTAGGGAAAAACGGCCTAACGCGCTTACTATGCGTGTGGGCGTATCACGTATATCTGGTAAAGCGCGGACTTTGTAGTCAAACTCAATAGAGAATAACCCATACGAGTTGGGCTTTTAATGGGCCAATCGAATAAGACACATCTTTCACAGCCTAATTTTTCACACTTTAGTTAACTTTAGTAACTAGAAAGAGAGTACTGTATTATTAATTATGTTTCTGATTAATCTTCATTACAATTTACGATTTTGGTTGGCTTGACTCTTACCTTATCTGTGAATTCTTGTAATATTTTGTAGAAAAAAAGAAGTCTACAATATATGGTAAAGTAACAAATGAAATTATTGGTTCTTAAACATCTGGAATACATTGGACTCTACTAATCGGGAACATACAAGTTAATCGCTTTAACACCAAACTATTCACACCCAAACACATTGCTTCTTCTGAAAAACTTATAAGAAAACTGTAAAGAAATTGCAAAAATTTACTGAAGAAAGTTACAGGTTTGCGATCGTTGTGACAAAAGGTACCAATCTTCTGTAATCTCTTCTTCCTAGAGCACAATTATCAAGAACTCGACCCAACATTAGCCTTGTGTTCTGCAAAGCCACATCTTTTGGAGGTATCCCTGACTCTACTGCAGCTGCACCGAGAGGGAAAGCTTGCGACATTGTTGCAGCCATCATTGCGTACTGAAGAGGTCCGCTCCGGGCTTTGAACGATGTCTGAGGCAAGAGCGTTTTCTCATCTGTCCCGTTTTCAGAGTAACCGGAATCCTGACTGTGGGGTCCACCTTGTACGGGGCTGCAACTCTGAAGAAGAGCTTCAAGAACACTCAACGCCTCCCAGCACAGAGTGCTTTCGACTAGCTGTGAAACGATTGTGTACATGTGGGGACTCTGTGAAGCATCCATGGGTGTGTGTTGGAGCAGTGCCTTGAGCATAAGTAATATGACTCGTTGGTAATCCACTGGCCCTTTTTTTAGCAGTCTTAACAAGTGACCGAAAGCTAAAGCTGAGTGTTTTGGGAACCATTTGTTGCAAAGCAGAGGAGAGACACATGCAAGGAGATTATCAACTCTTTTAATCTCACCTCGAGCATATGCCACAAAAACCGTAGCCAATTCATCGAGTGATTTTGCCCGACACCAGATAGCAATGTTAGATGCTACAGAACATGCCTTTTGATACTGTTGCTGGAGTGGTAACACGGAAACCATGACTTGGTCTTGGCTCAGCTGCAAGCAAAGCCAAGGAAGTAGACCTGTGATATGCATAAGGAGTCTTGTCTCGGCGTCACCAAATATTGAGTCACATGAAGGCACTGTAATTCTTGATAGGACTTCAATGGAGAATTCATGGCTAACAGTAGACATCAGTCCTTTGAGGACAAGAGGTTGTACACCTTCAAACTTTGGCAGATTTCCACTTGATGGCGGCATCTCATACCCTCTAGATTCTGCCCTTTGGTATTCTCCCGAATCATTAGTGTTGAATTCATCCCGGGGCATACTCGAGAGGAGCACATTTTCAGTTGTTTTGTCACGGAATGATAGCCGGTCAATAATACGGGAGAAGAGCTCAAGAACCTGGCAATATATATGGACGAAGTCCGTGTGCATCATGGCTACGCACCCCCAGAAGAGCTGTGGGTAGAGTATGACTTTCTCCGGCTCCATGTTCTCTACCATGACCTGTAGCGTCAGAAGGATTTCCATAATAAAACCCAAAACCGGAGGAATGGGATTGCTAAGACATCGATGAAGACAACGCAGAAGGGAGACACATGCATCACTTGTCACACTTGGACGTAGCGCACGGTATATTTGGTGAGACCGACATGCTAGATGTCTTGACGTGCATTCCATAGCCCATTTGAGAGCTTCAGTTCCCCAAGTTTCTCGAAGATCTCCTTGAAAGAATATAGCATCAACCATACTCTGAACAAGTGCAGACAAGAGAGCAGCACTAGGAAGATCTGTTCTCACAACCGTTGGATCTTCATTTTCCCACATCATACTTCCTCGTTTTGACTGCACATACTTAATTAAACTAACAACCTGTTGTTTGTTCTCTCCGTCACTGTTTTCCACCTCATATAGCTCTAAATGCCTACCCGCCAGTGAGTACAACAAATTCACAAGCAAATGTTGACAATGCTCTAGCACAATATCTTCAGAGCTATCCATCGAAACAAAAGTGACGTGGAAGAGCAAAGGCAGATGTTCCCTAAAATCTTCATCATTTTCATATGCGATTTCTGCAAGTAGAATCAGAGCTATATCTGCATGAGTGAGTGAGTGCTGTTGATGTCCCTGCAAGGCTGATTGAAGTTCCTTTGCATTGACACCGTGCGTTGCGGTCCCAGAATGCAATACATCTTCCCCAGAATTTGGTGTATCAATTAGGTAATCTCCACTATCACGTGAGACATGGCGACTCCTCAGACTTCCTGTAGAGCTCCGAACTCCCATTAAAGGTCCTGATGCATTCACCAACGATGGTAATAGCTGGCCAGAACGACCAGTAGCTACAGGAACAATATTCAACTCAGGAGGCATTGGACTTAAAGGCCCAGAAGCACTTCGCCCAGTCACACCTACTGTTCTCCAGCTTAGACTTCCACTTGTATTCCTGAGGGGTCCATCAAGGGAGCCTCGGACAAGAAGTGGTGACATGTGTGGCTGGCTGTCTGCAACTGAAGCAATTTGAGGTGCTGTGGCAGGTCCCTGAGAGAACTCCAGCACAAAGTTTCCACTGGTATCACCCCGGTTTGCACTATAACCAATGGGTTCAATACTGTCTTCCAGCATCCGCTGTGACAGTTGGTAAACCAGGTGATCAATAGTACGCTGCGGACATATCCGTGCAAGGTACAAACTTACACGTTTTGCAACTGAAAAATATGTAGCAAATGCACCAGTTATTTCGGCAGATGCATTTGAATCACAGTCCTCAATGCCCTTTGTGATCAAGAAGTCCAATACAGGGCTAATGTTTCTGGGCTTACTAGCAATAGTACTCCAAAGCTTTTCAATTTCATCAGGGAACTGATCCCCATGTCGCCATGTGACATAGTAAAGACTTTTTAGTAATCTTTCACTCCAACCCGAATCCTTGAGTTTCCAGAAATTAAGATTCTCAATCCATGGAGCCATACAGGTCAAGACCTGATGCTGAGCAATTATATCAACAGCATCAAGCTGACGCTGCATAATTTCTTCACAAAGTAGCTGGCTTAACTCAGGATGATCCTTGGCGAGTTTGCAGGAGAGCTTGTACTGGAACTGTTGATATGAATCCGGAAGATTACCTACAACCGCTGCTCTATAGCCTCCTGAACCTTCTATACCATCCTCAGCCCACTCACGCATAGAAAGTGTCTCAAGCATTTGCAGGGCATCATCACGAATTTGTCTAGATGGATCGACTACCTTGTAAAGAATTAGACTCAATAGCCTCTGGATTTCACATTTTGGTATCTCTTGTCGCATGTAGACCTCAGCCAACACACTGAAGTACCCATCGGCTATAGCTGCATCAGAGTAGTAACACTGGGAAAAGCACAGATACATTATTAGGTCATGTCGTTTTCTTTTATGTTCAACGATCATGCAGTTTAGAAGTGTTTATTTAAGGATAGAGTCACATGGATGAGCAAGGCCTAGAATGAAAAAATCTTATCAAGAGAATTCAGGTGCTTAAACTAGAGCTAATAATACAAATTTATCTAATATGGAACCATCACTGCACGGATAAGCTTTCATCATTGGTCATAATATATCAAACACTTGATCTAGTAATCACCACGAAGACAGTATGATTGAACCCAACATTCATGCATTCAGCCAGAGGGAACTTTACCTGATCAATACAGGCAGGGAATAGATCCAAGTTTGTAAGTAGAAGATTCTTCAGAGCCAATTTTGCCAACGCAACACGTTGATGACCACCTCTATGCCTATCACGGCCTGTTGTCCCTCGGCCGCCTTCTCCTGCATATTTGGAGTACGATGGAGTTCTCGGATCAGCAGGCGAGTAACCAAAAGGGACCCTGGGAGCAGGCTCAATGAACAAACTATTTATCCAAAATATTACGCGGCCACTCATTTTCCTTGCATTGTCATCAAAACATGGTCCATATAGAAGTGAAGCCATTGCATTCAACGAGGCCCACTGGATGGCTTCAATTTGCTCATTCAGTTCCCTGTCAAAAGAAATCTTGTCTACAGAATCTTTTGACCGGTTATGCTGTGAGGTCTTATAGCGCTCGACTTCACGGCGATAATCACTAACACCATCCTGACCCCACGCACTTCCTGTGTCATCAGACCAAGAAAGGAGCAGATCGAAAAGACGTTTCCTACTTCTAACATCAAATTTTTCTGATTTTGATTCAACAAATTCAGGGGCAAGGAATCTTAAAACAGATGCCAGTGCATAACGCAGAGGCTGCATGTCCTGAAAGCTTTCATGAGGTGCCGAGGATATCTGTCTTGTTGAATCTTCAATGAACCTCAAATAATGTAGGCGGAAAACTGGTTTACGAGCAAGCATTCCAGGCCATACATTCTCAGATACTGTTCGATATATATTAGAGACATGAACACGGAGGTCCTCTCTTCGTCCTCCTTTTTGGATCTGCATTCAAATCACAGGAATACATCTTTTTTTAATGTCAAGTCCCAATATAGATCCGACGGCTGAAAATCAACGCAAAGAAGAAATAGACGGTCATCAATTCCATTTTATGGGAAAACGCAGCAAAATCGGTTTAGTTCTTCAACATCAGTAACAGCCTTCCCTCAACTCTAATGATTCAAGATGAAGGGATTACTATAAGCAACTAAACTCCGGGAGAATCTAACATAATATGCCCATGAAATTCAACATAGCCGCATAGACAGTACAAACAACGGCGGTGACTTCTAGTATTTTTCATACATGAGATTGCCCTAACTTGTTCTCACGTTTTTCAATCCTTCTGCTTAGCTACTTTTTTGCGAATCAAGGACGTTTTCTAATCTTTCTAAAATGATAAGGAGTACCACTGTAATTCTGTGCAACCAGGCAATTGCATACTAAATCAGCTATCCTGGACAGGGAGTACTTCCCGATATAATTGTGATATAAAATAAACTACATATTTTCTACAATTTTCTCCAGTATATACCTTCCACTTTGGCCTCGTCTCTGTTTCTGATGAAATATCTTCCATGAAAGATGCAAGCTCGCTAAACATAATTTCACATGCTTCCAGATGCGAGCGTCCGAGAGCCATAGTTGCAGCATGCTATATGTGAGGAAATATAGGGTAAAGATTGTTAGAAATTTATCTTAACCACATTACATGACAAGTTAGTTCAAAATATTTGATAAAAACCAACTTCAAACTAAAATACAGTCACGCCAAAAAAACTTACGTTGTGGGTCTCTGACCCAAATCTAAGATAAGGGAATATAAGGTGGTACATGTCTCTGGTTGATGCAATGCTACCTGCATCTTTGCCATCAGGTGGACACGAACACACAAACATAGCATATAGAAGCCACTGATCCAGTTTGTTATCAGTATCTTGTGACTGGTTAGCCTTTCCACCTAACTCAACAGGTGTAATGTGGGCAAGGCGGTACAATATCTCAAACCTGAAATGAAAAGGCCACCTTAGCGTCTTAGCAAAAGAGGTGTGGCGACAAAATGAAACAATCAGTTGCTTGTGAAAAAAAACACTAATCTTATATAATAGATTTTCTGTGAAACGTATTTTCCTTCATGGGAGAACACTCTTTAAATTCCCAAAACGATATATGACCTAAAAACAATTTCCAAATTTTATCTGCCCGTTAAAGTTGGCCATTAATATTTGAAGCTTTGTCGATCCAAAAGCCAAGTTTTTAAATCCTTATAAAACTTTGCCAGTCTTGAATGATTTAGAACAGTTTTTGACGGTCTATAACCAATTATAACAAGACTCAGGAGAGCACACCAAGGATGATGTAGTTAGGAAACTATACTTGGGGCAAACACAAGGAAGATAATGCAGCTACGAAATATACTCACTTGGCTTTTTGAACGGAGCGCGGGCAGAGCTCTGCAGCATATTTAACAAGCTCACTGAGACACCGACCCCATCTGTTCTTATCAGGGCTATCAAATATTATGGATTGAAGAGTCACATCGGAAGGAATGGCATCAGAATCTCGTCTTAAATCAAAAGGACGGGCAGAGTCCCAATAGCAACTTTGAACAATATCATCCTATTATATGAATACACAAAAAAAGAGGATTCCATTCTTAAGTTCTCCACAAAACCATACGATAAACCATCACAAGCCTCTAAAAATGTGAAGACTCTGAATGGATGAGATATACATAGAAGGTACTTACCCCATGTTCTTCCAAGACATCGATCATGTATATAGGTTCAGCTTCAAATTTCATAACATGGTCTGGGTGCTCTTGAATCATGAGATCTCGAATATCATTTCTCAATGCACGTACACATCGCAATAATTCTAGCGCAGTGTGCCGAATTTGGCTGTCAACGGAACTAAGAAAAAGCAGGCCAACAGCATCAATATCAGCTGCCTCAAACTCAATTGCATCTGCGGCTTGATGAAAAGATAATCGCTTGAACCTATCATTTCCCTTTGCTGTTTGTTTTTCCTCTTCAGCATCAGTATCTTGTCTGTCATCTAATAAGCAAGCCCTCCAGAAACGCAAAAGTTCCAACAGGCGTTTTAGTGATGTTTGAATGAGGAGTGGGAACTCATCCGGAAGCTTTAAGATGAAGTTTGCCATCCCTCTCATAACTGCAAAACGGCGATGAGGAAGGTATCTAACAATTCGGTTCAGGACTTGCACTGCTTCCTCTCGGACTCCAGGATCAATACTTATACCATGCTGAGGTATTATTTCTGTGATCTTATCACTACGGCCAACTTCCTCAATCAAATAAGGTATGCACATCAACACCGACCGGAAGAGAGATCCTTGAGACTTTTCTTTATTCACAGCATCTACATATGTCTTGAAGGTTAGCAAAAAATGTTTTCAGGAGAAAAAGTATTAGCCAGAGAAACCCAGGCAGAAAATCAGAAAAAAGAAATCACACTAGATAAACACACTTCCTCCTAAAACCATGTAAACCAAACTATGTTTTTGCGTCAGATTAAATTTACCGATTGTAGTCCTCGATGATGTTAGAAGAGCTTGACTATAGGTCCTGTGGCAGGATCTCAAAATTGACTCAATCGCTGCTTTCACCTTTGGTATGTAATGGCCAATTCCATGATCTGTAAACAGAACACTAAGAAAAGTTAAATGCATGGAAGGTTATTGAGACCAACTAACAACCTAATTCAGGTTAACAGGTTACCATTAAACATTTCCAACCCAACATACTGGCTTGAAGGTGACATAACAAGGGCTAGTAAAGCACGAAGACCAATAATCTTTGCTTCACTTGGACTATCTTGCTTTAACAGTTCTAGTAACATATGATTCATGGCGAAGTCAAGGTTATGTTCAGCTATGGTCACACAAAACTCAACGAGTTTATCTTGTTGGACATCCTGAGTGAGCATTCCTTTTCTCAGAACTGTTAGCAATTGTGATGTCACACTATCCAAGTAATCCCATATACGATTTTGTGGCTGATTAGCAGCATAGACACTCAAATAAAACCTCAAAACCCGGTGAAGACAATCAAGTGCCATGTAGCGATGGTTCTTATCCTGCATATAATGGCAGAATGCACTAATAATGAGTGAAACCAAGATATACATACTACTAAGAAGGCTTGTAAAGAAGCTAATGTAGTCACAGGTGCTCAACATACATAAAAAAGAAGCCGCTGTAATTACAACTGCACACATCAGAGTGCAGGGACGTGACAACTGCTCTCGTGCATTTTTAATTAATTCAAATCCAAATACACGTAAACTTACTCTCAGAAGCTTGTACAATTGCTCCATGTGAGAGCTTAAATTATGATGAAATATAAGCGGATCACCGAGACAGAGAAGAAGAGTCACAAGTGGATATCCAACCTATTCACCCAGTTATACACGTTAAAGACTGATTAGCAAGGAAAATATTATTAAGTGATATTAAAAAAGATGACGTACACCAAGATGTTTGCTCTGTTTCTCCATCCAATGGATTAGCTGCACTCTAATGCGTCCAACAGCCTCATACCAGAGTATCAGTGCAGGCTCTGCAACTGAAGGAGGCCACTGGCTTTTTCCACCATCGGAAAGTGGAGCCAGGATGTTAGAAAGCATGTTGCAAAGCGCATGATGAAGCTCACTTTTACGCTTGTGTGGAGCACGGTTGAGTGGGTTTGCTTTTGCTACAAAGGAGGCAGATGCATTCAGCCCACCTTCGCTCTTAACCTGGAAATAAACATACTATCATGGTCGAATCCTGAAGCCTGTATTTTCTAAGAAATCTGAGACATACCCCAAGCTTCAAATATCGCATCCCATTAATGATGCTGAGAGTTTCACTTCTTGCTACACTTGTATCAATCCGACGAGTATTAAGTTCCATGAAAAACCGCTCAGTGACAGAGCTGAATCTGTTAGTGGAAAATTAAAGAAGTAAATGGATTAGAGTGATTGAGGTTGTGGCCCAAAACAGGATAATCCCTTCTACAGATTATTTCCTGCTAACTAACCTTGTAAATTTAAGTCCACCCTTTATTAATTTGCAATTTAACATCCTTAGAGGATAGAAAACAACTAATATTACAAGATGAAATACCTAATCCGGGATAGTGCACCCAGGAGTTGAGCAACCAAGTCAAGAAGGAGACCCCTCAAATCTACCAGCGATGGGTATTCCACTTGGCTAACAACCCTGTAATGAAGGACCAACCAGAACTTAAGCAATTTAGCTTCTTACAACTCGATAGAGGCATTTTATGATCAAATTACACTGTTAAGCAAATTATGTAATACAACAGCTCCAGATTCTGAAATCACTACCTGTCAGCGTTAATTAACCAATCAAAAACAAAATTCTCAAGTCCAGACCACAGTTTCTCTGCCATTCACACAAAATGTTATTCTTATAGCAAGGCAGTATACACATTTTGTTGGAAAGAAACTGAATAGAGAAACTAACAAACCGGTGAGCCCTTCCTGCGGGCAACACTCCACAAAGCGAATACAAGCTGAGCAGAAGATGCACTCAACAGCCAACTGATTCCAGTAAAGTTAAACCATGTATCAGAAAAATGAAAACCACTTTCAAAAACTGATTAAATATAACTATGGATATTAGTGTTCTGAAAGAGAGGTAATGGTATAACAGTCGGGTCAGTTGGATCTAGTTCACATAGTTAAGCAGGCCCGGGGACTTGTTCCTGAGAAAAGTCAAAAGAAAATACCTTTCTCTGGAAAGTTGACGCATCATTTGCACCTTTAGGTGATTCACTGCAAGGCAGATATAAACCCCCCACACAATATTAGTAATGATCAAGAGTAGAAGTCGGTACAGCCAATCATAGATAACATCTAGTCAATAGACTTCACCTATATGAACAAAAAGTATCCACACACGAATTATGATAACGCACCAAAGAGTCCCAAAACAACACTGGAACATGGAAGGTCAACGATTTCTAAGCTAAAATAATGCAAGAAGTAGTAGCCTTTGGGAATAGGTCTCTCAGACGTATATCATTTGGACAAGAGTACCATCTATCTGTTAACAGTGAGGAATAAAAATTTACCCACCTTTCCCTCCATCTTAGTAGAGCTTCTAAAAGAGGAACAGGTGTGTGACGTGCAATCATTGCCAATGAATCTAGCACCTGCTCATAAGCAGGATCTGATGGACGAAGGTACTGTCCATCCTGCAAACATCACACCACGAACCATATCATTTACCCAAGACAAAAAAAAAAGGGTGAAAAACTATACAAAACATATATAGTCTGTGAGTTGCAGTCGGAACAGAATTTAACGTCATACTTCCACTAAACCCTACTCAAGACTAAGTTTCAACTATTAGGAAGGAAACTACCCAATATGCTGAGCATAAGATGTCAAATGTATAAACAAAATGAGCTCATTAAGAAAGAGACAAACCTGAGCCTGAGCTGTCTCGATTCGCCGTCTTGCGAGAGGCAGGAACCGCTGAAGAAGCGCCTCTACTATCAATTTCGCCGCACTCCCGGACTTCATCAGGTTCAACAAGAATAGATCTCCTAATAAAAAATAAGAAAAATTCAACAAATTATAAGATTTATAGACCCGAATTGAACAGAATACGAGAATGAATCTCGTGAAATTCTCAGAATCAATCAGAAATATCAAAGAAGAGCTCACCACAAATCACGAAACCATTCTAGGGTTTAGTTCGATCCGGCAAACGAATCGCTTAGACATTTCTCTGATCGACGAGCTTTCGTTTTTTTTTTCTGAAAGTTAAGTAAAAAATAAGGGAATCATTACTTTCTAACAACATTAAGGTAGATTTAAATTAAAATATAAATCAATAAAACTGGTATTATTGACTTAAATATTATGAGTCTTAAGACAAAAAGAATGTATATATTATTACGAGTCTCGGGAACTTTTGTCTGTAAAGTATTTCTTTTTGTCAATATCTGGAAAGTAATTAGGGAAGCATTTAACTAATTAGTTAGCTAACACATTACTTGACACTGTAACGAATTATATATCATCTAAAAATAGAAATAACAAGTTTTGTAAATATTTTAGTTACAGCCATTATCTTAGGACTCCTAACTATTATGCTTGATTTTGAATTATAAAATAAAAAAAACAAGGAGACGTATTATATATTTTCAAAAATCTATACTCTATGTCAAATCAAATGACTTCCAATTCAGTTTATCAATTAATCCATCTCCTATACGAGCCCAAGCTTGTGGTACAGTACTTGCTATTCTACAGTGTACCGTAAGCGTAACAACATCAAATAGATCCTATGCAAGTTCCGGTACTACTCTTATCAGGAGACTTCATTAAGCTTCAAGCACATTGGAACACATGTACAGGTCTACGTTTTCTTTTAGTCTTTCTCTCTGTCTGCTTCTATCTCTGTAAACAAAAGCAGAGGCTGTTCTTTTGCTCTGGTTCTTGCAAAAAGCTTGGCTATTTTGTTGTCCTTCTTACATGTGAAGCTCAAGCCTTGGGGTGACACTCTGTTTTGAAAGAATCTCTCATCTTGTTGTTTGAGAGCTTGGAAGATTTCTGAGAATCTAGTGGAAGTCATAGATTTCTTATCAGTTGAAGAAATAAGGTGAATCTAACACCACTTTTAAATCCAATTCTCCTCGTTCGGGCAGAGGAGGGAATTCTAAATGAGGAAACGATTGCTCAAAGCTCTCCAGCAACTGTTTAAAAGAGGAAAAAAAGACAAACTCTAGTTCATGATCAATCTTCCACATACCATATATACTGAACCACTTGAACATAGAGACAGATGAAAGCTTACATTCTCTAGTATGGGTTGCGAATACAGCTCAACAAACTTTTCTCGTAGTATTATGTTTAATTTATCTACGTCGCACGCATGTGTCCAAAAGGAGTCATGAACTCCTGTTAGAATATTTTTGCAAAAGCAATGTGTTAATTGACACAAGACCACAGTTTAGAGAAAGATGGAGGTCGAAATTATTTAATTTAGGAAAAAAGGGACAGAACCTGCAAAACACACGCCTGCTTTTTTGCATTCAACTGCAGTCATCATCATATGAGACCCGTCGAGGGAGTGAATAAAATTTGGAGGAAAGGCTGTCCTCTGTCGCCTGACAATGACCTACAAAACAAAATAAAAAGATCCCACAAAACTCTCTAAGGAATAGGCCTCTGCACCGTACTCTGTTTTCTTGCCTGTCTACTGTTTGTAAGCAAAATCAAGGTAAAGCTGAAGCAGACCTTATCAGTTTCACGCTGGAGCGATAAGGTCTGGAGGGATGTCTTTACCTGCATTCATTATAATGGAAAATGAAGAAAGCCACACATTTATATTAAACAGAGATAGTAATAGTGTTTACAATAATGTTATACACTCAATTAACTTTTAGTAAGACTTACGAGTGTCGTTCCCATTTGGTGGTAAGGTTGTACAACAGGAAGACCTAATGGTGTTGTCCATCGAACTGTTTCATTTTCTGAAGCAATAATCTGCTCACAGAAATATATTTTTCATCGAGAATTATTAGACGTCCCAAAGCAAATTTCATGGACGCTTAAAAAAATGTATACACACCTTTGCACATTCACCAAACCAATGCATGATGGCCCGTGCAGCTTGAAACATCTCATCTATAGCAGATAATGTTACCTACCCCAAACATGGCAAAACAAAATGATTATCTTCTCATAGCATTATTACTTTTGATTAGCTACCAGAGTACATGAGAAAGTTGTTAATTTAATTAATCATATTATTAAATACACGTTCTTTGAAGATCAAATGAATGAGATATGCCAAATAAAGATTTTCTAGTGTCAGTACTTTCATCTATGAATAATATATACCTTTGCTGCATAACAAGCCGCCCCAAAAATTTCTTTGTCATCACTAAATGAACTGCGCTCCTTCAATCTTCTCTTTATTTGATCCCGAGCACCAATATAGGTGACACCATAGACTGATGTCATAACCGTCTGCTTTACAAGCTTCCGATCCACCTATAGGTAATAACCATCAAGTGGTAACAACTGACCAGTTATGTGACTGAGTTTCAATGTACCCAAGCAAAATAAATATCAGGCAACTTGCTCACACGCCAATATATACATTAGACCAAACCACTAAAATCTATTATCTGTGATTCACAATAGCTTGCGAGGATAAATATATGAGGCAACTTGCTCACATGCCAATACTATATACATTAGAAAAAATACCAAAATCTATTGTTTGTGATTTACAATGGTCTGCGAGGATACAATATATGAGATTTCTGTTCCACTATGCAAGCAAGGAAGTGAAAAACGAGATGCAGAAGGTTAGGAAATGGAAAATAATGAAAATAATTTCAGAGCTGAACCTGATTGAGTAATTTTCTTGCACGCAATGCATCTGGAAAAGCTTCAGGATCTCTGTCTGCATCTCGGCGCATAATATTAAGAACCCTGCAGTGCATATGCATAGAAACTTTGAATTCACACTTCTTTTCCCAGATTAAATTTAAGTTAGCTTTAAGTGGTAGATGCAGAGCTTACCTGGTAGCTATTCCTGAATAAACATCTGCTGGCTTCTCACCTGCAACTAGGTTAACAGCTTCTGCTCCTAACTGGTAATCATTTTTAAAAACCAAAATCAGATAAGAAATACGAGAAGCAGCCGCAAAAAAGAAAAGAAAAAAATAATAACCATAAGATAATAATAACAAGAGAATTACTGTGTCTCTCCCAAGAGCGGCATAATGCTGCAAACCATTGCAGGAACCATCCTGGCCAGAACCAAAGTGAAGGAAGGGAGTTCATTTTAAGGCACACACACACAGATTGAAAGAGAAACCACAACTTAAGAGTCATTAACAAAACTTTCAAGCCATAAGGAGGAGAGGTCAATGTGGCAACTTCTGCTAGAAAGTACCTGATGTATAGGAATATGTGAGAGAACGGTCTCCGGGGATGGGCTTCTCAGAGCTTCAGTCAGATTTATGCACACAGCCAAGCACTGAAATGGGTCTTCAGCCTGCAGCCACCATTTGCTTCCTTCAAGTGGTCTGTCTGCCGAATCAAATATGTCATCCAAGTGATTTTCGGTGAAAGCGAGCCGTCCCTCAAGTGATAACTTATCCACACCACCAGCATACAAGTTTGCTAGGTGTATCTTTAGCCATCGTAATCCTGAACTTCCAAGAGGCCTTCCCTCAGCAAACTCCAAAATACCCCGACACAAATCAGAACCTAGATGATTTAAGTGCGGGGGCATGGGATATGCACGTCCCCGGAAGTCAATATTGTGGGGATAATAAAAACCTTCCTCATCTTTCATTTTCCGTGCTACCTGCTCACATATAAACACTTACAAACAGAACTCTCAAAATGGCATATTTACTTGGATGCCAAGGGGGTATAAAGCTCACCGAAAGCTTGAGTTCTGTGTCACAGCGCAGAGAATGTCTCTCGCTGTTCTTCTTTTTAGCAGATTTGACTTCCCACTTCCATTTCTTAAGAATGCCCTCATCTTCAGTATCGGGCTTTTCTGGTAAAGGAACCTGCAAATTTTAATTGAAGAAATTAAAGAGGCCTCATGATGCACAAGGGATAAAAATATGTCTGCGCCAACAACAATTAATGTCAAACTGTACAGATGAAAAACAGTAATCATTATAGGATCAATGTAATACATGGAGTAACTCACATCGCTGCGATCCACCAGATCAGCAGCACATCCGCCACTGCTCCATATCCTATCTACGACCGTCAATACTCGTTTATTTACTCTCCATTTAGTACTTCCTAGCGTATCCAGGGCCTATCAATGGTCCATAAGATGTTTACAGAAATTAAAACTGCAACTGATTTCCCAACCTAACGCACGTGAAGAATCAGTAATATCTGACCTCAAAGACTGGTTTTAGTTGTCCATTAGGTACGCTCTTAAGTGCCTCTCGTTGTTTCTTAGCTCCATGAGTTTTCATTATATAAGACGCTAAGAACAAGTAAGCACCTTTGTCGTAACTGGGAATAACACAAAAAGAAAATTAAATGACTTACAAACTATTCACCAAGGTTAAAGTCTTCCAAGCTTCTGATGAAGAATGTTCACAATTTTTTATGCTATACAAATCTAAATTTTCTTTTCTTAAACTATGTAGATTAACTTTAAGGTTCCTATCTTATCTGTGTAACTAGAATTGGTCACAAAATAATGTACACTAACTTTTCTCAAATTGAACAATTCACTATGGAATTTATGTTTGAAATGCAATGCAATTATGTCATCACTTGGGGTAAGTATACGGCTAAGAACGCTCATTTACCCCGACCATTTGAGAGGGGGAACCAACATTGGCATGTATGGCACCACTGCATATCTCCCCTGCACGACAAAAGAAGAAAAAGCAACATTCACACTTCCTACAATATAAAATTTAGATGTCTGAGTTATACCTTAGCCTTCAAATCCTAGATATATTCAGTCTTAATTACAGGCTCCACCCAAGTCAAACCCTCTTTAAATATAACATTCAACAAACCAAACGTGAATAGATCACCTACACTTTTTTCCAAGCCTTTTCGGACCAAAGGGTCACATTCGATTACACCATATTTTCTCCCAGAGTTCCTGATGTACAAAAGAACGGCTTTAATATGAGCCTATGACATTTAGGACAAGAAGATAAGCACTGCTTGAAAATCATAGAACGAAATCCCTCACATGCTTCCTTTTGCTACTATCTTGAAGGTATGCACAAATGCAGGCCGGACATCAGGCAGATCATTATCCTGCTGATCAGCTGGAGACTGTATATAAGCTACTTTTACCAATAACTCTATTAGACGACTTCCAACCTGGCATATAAATTAGCAGATATCAAAACGTTAGCAACTTATGCTGCAAACATAGAAGTTCTTGAATTCTCCAGCAATTTCGTAGCCAAGCATATACACACCTTAGCCCTAACATCTGCGATCCATGGTTTTGTATAGTCATGTGACTGCAAGATCTTTCTAACTGCTGATAACTTTTGTTTCTTTATCAATTCATTGACTTTTTTTCTTAACTTATCTTGTTCCTTGATTGCAATTCCATTTTCAACTTCATCGCTCTCCTCATTGCCATCCCCTTTTCTCTTCCTGGTCTTATCCAGGAATGTGCCTATTCTTATCTATTAATTCATGGGAAAAAAACACCATATGAATACAAGACATCTAAAAAAAGACTCGATCAATCAAAGACAAGAAGGAATTTTATAGGCTAATAGAAGAGAAAATAATGCTAATAATGGGGATTCCATGCTTGATTACAACAGTTACATGCTAAATGAAGGAGTCCCATTAACAAATAGTGAATACCTTATCAAGATCATGGTCCTAATATTAAAGCAAAAGTTTATGATTTAAGTTCAGACTCACGCTTCCAGTATCCAGCTATGGGATACATGATAGTTTAACCTTACAAGGTTTAGGTTCACTTGTGGAAAAACACTTTTAGAGATCAAACTTTCCACTACAACCTAATACCGGCAGATGGTCAGAAATAAATAAAACAGAAACCAGAGAAAGATCAAGCAACCAAACCTCTTGTTCAATAGCATCGCCTACTGAACACGCAGCATGAACAACCTTAACACAACCGTTATCACCACCAGTCATCAAATGCCCCATCAACTTATGCATTGTGATAACAGCTATCTTTTCGGCTGGCAACTGATCAAGGTAATGTGCATAAGTTGCTTTGCTCTTCCCTAGTCTATACAATTCCTGTTCTTTAGCAATTGCATCTCGAAACGGTTCGAACCAACCCAGAAACAATGACTTCATATAAGGCAAATTGGGTGCAAGATTTTGCTCACACATATCCTTCAAAAGCTCCCTGTACTCCGCAGCGGCTTTTTCCCATTCTTCCGTCTCGATCTTAACTTGTCTTCGCCACAGATTCTGATACTTGGTGCGACCCATTCCACTATGTTCTTGCTTCTTCATCCGCCACGATCGATTATTCTCTCTCTTATTCTCTTTCTTCATTTCCTTCAATAATTCCTGTACCTCATCAGCAACCGAATGCTCTTCCTCCACATCTGTTGACGAAACTTCTTCGGCTACGCTCGCGTACCCTCTAGCCAAAGACCCGTTAAGACAGTCCTCTTCCTTGGAGAGTCCCAACCTGACCCGCCCAGAAAAAGCTGCTGATCTCGTGATGCCATTTAAACAACGAATACCCACTTGGTGACATCGTGAGCCCGAGATGGAACCGAACACCGAAAACGGAAATCTCAAAATTTTCGAAAAACTAGAAGACTCGTGAGGAAACGCAAGAAAGCCACGAGTTTGGGAAGCGACGTTTAATCGAGCTGATGACCTTGAAATTGCTTGTTTAGCAATGTTTCTCCACATAGGGAAGGATTGGGAAACTGAGTTTCGACGAGAAATCAAGGGTTTATGAAATGGAATTAAATGATCAAATACTTTAGTCTGATTTGCCAAGAACACTGGAGTTTGGACACTGGACATCAATCGATCTTAAAATGAGTAAAATCGATAAACCAGAACAAAAACAACAGAAGATTGAAGAAAATCGATCGCATAAGAAAGAAAAAATAGAGCTAAATTGGCAAATTAGGAAGACGTTCATAGAGGGAAGAAAAAAAAACAAATGATGAGTAAGAGTACACGACGAAG
>WJSH01008214.1:0-32576 GCA_009757365.2 Lepidium campestre | reverse complement strand
TTTTTTTTAATGTCACTGTTCTCATATATTCAAAAAAAAAAAAAAGTAAGATATATCTACCCTAAGTTTTCTGCACCGTAATATCTGAATAAGGCCTTTACTACGGCCCATAGTCTCTTTACTAAGTAAAAGGCTTAACGAAATTATGGAGCCCAGTTAGTTTTAAAAATAACAATTAAGATGAATTTGTTTTCTTTTATTTTATTATTTGACCATTTCATAAAATTTGAGTGGAACCCAATTATTAGGAATCTACAAAAAAAGGTGGAACCCAATGACAATCCAATCCAAAATATGCAATAAAATATCAGATTTAGATTTTGGTATGAATAATATTACTTGGAATTTCAACCATATGAATTGGATTTAAAACTAATTCTACGTATATATTTGGATTAAAAATCTGACTATATTGATACGTGTCGACTAGTGATTGGATATTAGTTGGGTTTCAAGTTTCAATTGTGATAACTCACACCTGATTACTATTTCTCCGAATTTGATATTTTTCTCCTCTATAGTTTTTATATATTGTAAAATATCTCCTAAACTTCTGTTTGAGAATAACAAGCCCATTTGTTTCCTTTCTCGGAACTGAAGCTACACAGAATTGAATTAGGTCTCTATCTCTATCTCTCTCCGCGTTGCTTTCGAGAAAAAACCCAGCTGGCAGAAATATATATGTCATCGGATGCCAAAAGGATGAAGCTTTTTGCATAATACTGAATGTTGAGGTAAAGTACTAATCACTGATCCAAAGTTAGAATCTTTGCTCTAACTCCAGGCTAGTTGATTGCTTAGCTTCCGATCGATTTTGTCCCGAGTTTGAGTTCCTTTACGGGCACTTTGTTGTTCTCTGCTGGGTTCGGGGATCTGATGTTCTCTGCTGGGTTGTAGTTTTCGTCGATGATCCAGTGATCTTCCAGGGATTTTGGGAATCTAAATCATCTATATGTTATAGCTAGTGGTTTGGATTTGAGTTTGAATGGAGCGTCTAGGATTTTGGGGATTGCTGATGGGTAGTGTGGAAAAGTCATCGGATTCTGGAAATTCGGTGGCTAGCTCTCAAGCTTCTACGAAGATTGGGGATGAAAAGAGTACTTCATTGAAGCAAGTTTCGCCATTGAAGGGTTCTGGGTCGAGACACACTAGCCCTTTAGGTCGAGTAGGGACGAGAAATACGAGTCCCTGTAGGCAGAAAGTTGTCAAGACGAAGCCTCGTGGTTTTGAGGAAGAAACGGTAGCTTCATTTGGGAAACCAGTTGTTGCTGATGTGCAGATGGAGGATGGTGTCTGGGTAATGCTTCCCGAAGATTTGCTGAACGAGATTTTAGCTCGGGTTCCACCGTTTATGATATTTCGAATACGGTCGGTTTGTAAAAAATGGAACTCAATTCTTCAAGATAATAGTTTTCTTAAGTTTCACTCAAATGTGTCGTCTCACGGACCTTGTCTGCTCACATTTTGGAAGAACTCGCCCCAAATTCCGCAATGCTCAGTTTTTAGCTTACCATTGAAGACATGGTACAAAGTTCCATTCACATTTTTGCCATCATGGGCTTTTTGGTTGGTTGGATCCTCAGGTGGTCTTGTTTGCTTTTCGGGACTTGATGGTCTAACTTTCAGAACTTTAGTATGCAATCCTCTGATGCAGAGTTGGAGGACTCTACCGAGTATGCACTATAACCAACAAAGGCAATTGATTATGGTCGTCGATCGCTCAGACAAATCGTTCAAAGTCATAGCCACAAGTGATCTATACGGGGATAAGTCACTTCCTACCGAAATTTATGATTCCAAAACTGACAAATGGTCCTTACATCAAATAATGCCTGCGGTGAACTTATGCTCTTCAAAGATGGCTTATTGTGATTCCCGATTATATTTAGAAACTCTTTCACCTCTTGGTTTGATGATGTATCGGCTTAATACAGGGCAATGGGAACACATTCCAGCTAAATTCCCGAGATCTTTATTGGATGGTTACTTAGTTGCTGGAACTCAGAAGAGATTGTTTCTCGTGGGAAGGATTGGCCTCTACAGTACTCTCCAAAGCATGAGGATCTGGGAGCTTGATCACACAAAGGTTTCTTGGGTAGAGATAAGTAGAATGCCACTAAAGTACTCCCGAGCACTTCTGAGACTTTCAGCTGAGAGATTTGAGTGTTTTGGACAAGATAATTTAATCTGCTTTACGTCGTGGAATCAAGGAAAATGTCTTTTATACAATGTGGATAAGAAGATTTGGTCTTGGATTTCTGGATGTGCTCTTCAGTCATGCAACAGCCAAGTATGCTTTTACGAGCCAAGATTTGATGCATCTGTCCACTGAATAAGAAGTAAACGTCTCTTTTCACATCATTCTTGAAAATGTTACATTTTGCCTGCACAGCTAAACATGTCAGATATGAAGTCTAAAATCATTTTGTGCACCTTCACTGTTGATGAAGACCTCGTCGGCAATGATCTGCTTCACCAATGATTAACAGTTTCCGGGAGAAAATCTGTAAGATAAACTTGTTTTTAGCCTTTTGTAAATTATTATTGGATAAGAAAGCTTTCTCTATATCCCTGTCTCGTCCACATGGAAATATATATATATATATATATATATATGCTGTATTCTAGCTTTCTACGCTGAATTTTCCTTTTGTACGTCTTAAAATTTAAGCTTCTCTTGACAATAGTGACTGTTCAAGAATAATATCTTTCCTGTTGTCTAACACTTTTAAAAAGAAAGGTTTAACTTATGACAATGGAATATAGATTTGATCTTGAAGAATTGTGCAATTTGGTACGTACAAATCTCATACTTAAAGTCTTCTAACAGAGGAAATCTAAGCTTTGAGAAACATTTCTCTACAGTTTAGTCAACTCATAGACACTGATAGGGTAGGAGTATGTTGCAGACTTGCTGAATGTATTGTGAGCTATGATTTTGTTGGCAATTTCTGTTGGGTGAAATGCATCCCAAAAGACATAACGATGCCTATCCAAGCACGGTTGCTGCAACGGAAGGCAAGTTAATGCTCCTCCATATCTCCCGTTACCACAACATGCTTTGTCTGGTACTACAAGACCTGCAAAAAAAGAAAACTTAAACTAGCTTCTAATATAAGAATAAGAGTGAATCCCTTATTAAATAAGTAGGAGCTGAGGTCTTTTTACCATATCTAGAGGGATTCGCAACCATATCATGAAATAGATCAAAGACATTTTGATAGATAAAGAAAGATCCTGGTAGAGTTGTGTTGAGGGTGTTTGTTAGATCTTTCAGACGGCTATTGAACATCGAAACCATATTGTTGATCTTTGTCACACATCCGCTGTTGTTGTTGCCGCTTACCATAACTCGCTGACTTGGTATGCAACCTAATGGTCCTGAACCAACTAACACCATTTTTCTTGCACCTAGGTTGTATAGTCTCTGCCAAATATTTGTAAAAGAACACACTTCATGTTTTCTGAGTATGAGATGAAATTTTGCATTACTATTGTAAATCTTGTTCTATGAGATTATGGGAGAATAATGAAAGATCATTAACTTACGGATATTTGAGCTGAGAGAGTCTTGATCAGGTGATCTGCATAGTCTTCTTCATTGTAGATTTGGCTGCTGGAGTATCTCTCAGGCATAAGGTAGTTGTTGATATAATCATTGCTTCCTTTATTGATCCCAATTATCGATTTTGCAAGATACTTTCTCAGATCTGCAGGGTTTTGAAAGTAAGGCTGAAGACTTAACTTGATTGTCATCTCAAACTGCAATATTTGTCCATTAAATGTAGTTCTTGCTCCCTGAGAAAACAAAGGTAAGTTAAACTATCTAAAACAAAAAGAAGAATTGAAGTCTTTAGTTTATTGGTACTCACATAATGTTGACCGGTTTCATCTAAAATACCAGCTGCTGCAGATGCATAGTTAAGCCCTCTCTTTACATTTTGCCCAATGGATAAAAGAGATAAATATGGTGGCACCAATGGCAAACCGAGGTACATTGCTACATTAGAACCAAAATGTATACATATTACTGAGGACATTACTTAAAAATGTAAAACCAAATTCAAGATCTTTGTTAGTCTTTAGCTACTACCTCCGTAGTCAACAACTGTACGGCCATTACAGAAACGGCCAGTGGGGAAACCAAAATCAATTCCATATGGGAAATAATTAGCTTTTGCGAGAGTTGGAATGTAATTGTTGTTTCCACTATCAACTAAAGAATCTCCAAAGACAAAGATAGCTGGAGCAAGAGGATAATGATCTCTAGTTTGATCACGGCCATAACCAAACCAGACAAGCTCTAAAAATACAACACAACTCAACAAACTCTTCATACTTGGTTACCACTTTTTCTCTCTCACACACTTTCTTTATGTCTTAAGGGTCTTAAGAGAAGTTAAAGAAGAAAACAGCTCATTTATGTACTTATAGTGATAACAAAGAGAGTTATGGTTACATGACATATGAGACTATGTATGTTTCAGAAGACCTAGTCGTCGTAAAAGATCTCATGGAGTGTGGTGGTTAACTGTTACTGTCCTAAAAGATTTGGCTTTGTTTTTATTTGTTCATTTACTGCTTCTTTTATTTTCTTACTATTTTCTTCTTCTTTTCAATACAGAACGTTTAGAAAAAGCCAACTCCTAAAGCTCCTTGTTTTGTAAATCTGTTTTCTAGTCATTGATTGACTCTGTTCCTACTCTGTAATGATGGTTTTTCGAAGAATTTATATGCGTCTAAACCGGTTTTGTAATTTTTGGTAACCGGATGGATATACATCTCTAATGGGCTTGATTTTGGACATGAGTCCTTGGGTTTGGTGTAGTTTTCATGATCCACTTCTATTTCATTAGTTAAATATCATTTTGGGAATCATTAAATATATAATATTTCTCTAACTTAATTAAGAAATAAAATGTGGTAATATTAGTATTAAGAAAAACAAAAACCAACCAAGCTGGATTTGGTCAAGTCATCAATTGTGAACTATAGACTAAAAAATCTCAATTATATGATATGATTTTGTACCCCCAACTTGAAGTACAACTTGAACTAGCTTCAAAAGTTCAAATTATTCACCCTATAGATTATAAAAGTAAAATATAATATTAAAAATTCTAATAAAATAAAATCTCTGTTAAGGATATTCAAATTTAATGATTCATAATAAAATGTTTTACTTATTATATAGTATATATCTAGCAAAAATTATTATTTCGTTTCAAAAATGGATTTGGAAAACTTTAATATTGCATAATGTTTTTTTTTTGGTCGGATTGTATAATGTTAGTACTACTACAATATAAAGCCTACCAGAAATTAATAATTACAAATTTTATTCTCAGAATAAAAGGATTAAAAAAACGCGTTGTCTGGTTTTTCAAGCCAACAAATATTCTCTTTGAATAAAACGAAAGAGAAAAAGGAAATTCAAATATGAAATGCAGCAGTTTGCTCTTGATCTCTTCTCCATCAGTTTACTTTATGGACGAGGTCCTCATGTAGATTGACTTTGTATAAAAGCGGAAAAAAGAAGAAGAAGGCGAACACTAAATTTTGTACAGATCAAAGCCCTAGATCTTTGCTTCTCCTGGCTAGGTAACTGATAACACTCTTCAATGGCTTTTTTTCTGTTTCTAGGATTTCGATTTTGCAATTCTTGAAAGGTCTTAATGCTTCTATTTTTTCTTTTTTGCTCTTTTTTCTGTCTTGTTTCGAGATTTTGATGGAACCCACTTGACTTCGATCTCGATTAGCTGAGAAGACAATCGAAAGTTCCTAAATTTATTCGACTTCAGTAGTATTAGTTGTGATTTTGGACTATGGTTGCGTATTAACTCTTGGGATTTGCCCAGGAAAAGAAAATTCAATAGGATATTTGATTTATGATGGATCTCTATCTAGTTTTGTGATATTACAGAAACGAGCACTTAGTATTTGAAGAGGAACAAAATTTGATCTTTAATGCTCATTCCTACTTTTGGAAGTTGGTCAAACGATCAGTTTCTGAGAATCAATGAGAAGCTTATATCATTGAGTTATTTGATGTCAATCTAGTGATGACCCTATGCTTGTGCCAGAGGTATTTGTGATGTGCGGAGAAGTTTTTGTTGCTTGTCCTTATCTGCTGTATTATTCACCTGAGTAGCTTCTATTTGTGTTTTACCGATGTTTGTAACCTTGTTTGCCTAGTTTATCAAGCCTGGAGTGTAGATGATTATCATGCTAAAGTTTGATATCATAATTAAATTTCTAGTAATAATGCTTATGCTTCATGATGCAGATCCGTGATTGTAAACTTTTGCAGGAAAGGTTTTTCGGAAACAAAAGATTCCATTTTTGAATTCAATTCTCTTATGGCTTGCAGTATGATATCAAAATGGTGAATAGAAGTGATTTAGTAGTGATTGGTATTTCGGTTGGGCTTGCACTTGGTCTCTTGCTCGCTCTGCTTTTGTTCTTCGCCGTAAGATGGTTCAATGACCGCTCTCGCCTAAGGCGATGCGCTAATGAACAGAATACGCCGACTCTACCCGTTCACGCTGCTAAAAGAGGCATAGAAATACCTGATGATAGTGTAAACACAGAGTCGTTACAGCCACCTGAGAATGCAGCACCAACTCAACATCAGCCTTGGTGGAACAACCATAGCAAAGATCTCACTGTATCTGCATCCGGCATACCTAGATATCACTACAAGTGAGTATTCCATCCAAAGCTTGACTTTGCATGAATCTGTTATTTGGGTTCTAGTAGCTTATGGTTTGAAAGTTCTTTAGGGATATTCAGAAAGCAACACAAAATTTCACAACCATTTTAGGACAAGGATCTTTTGGTCCTGTGTACAAAGCGATTATGCCCAATGGAGGATTAGCTGCTACAAAAGTTCATGCCTCTAATTCAAGTCAAGGAGACCGAGAGTTTCAAACCGAGGTAAGTGTACAGATCCACTCATTTCCCTGATCCATGAATAATGGAGATAACAGAGCAGTGTTGGGCTTCTTGTTTCCAGGTATCTTTACTTGGGAGGCTGCATCACCGAAATCTTGTGAACTTGGTAGGATACTGTGTCGATAAAAGTCACCGAATGTTGATCTATGAGTTCATGAGTAATGGAAGTTTGGAGAATCTTTTGCATGGTGGTGAGTCATCCTTTGTTTTTTTTACCGGTATTAGTTGCAGTAGGAGATTGATCACGCTAAAAGCATTTTTAAATCGCTTTTCAGGTGAAGAAAGTCAAGTCTTGAATTGGGAAGAGCGCCTTCAAATCGCTCTTGACATCTCCCACGGCATTGAATACCTTCATGAAGGGGCCGTACCACCAGTTATCCACCGTGATCTCAAGTCAGCAAACATATTGTTAGATTATTCCATGAGAGCTAAGGTATGAGAGCAAACGTGAAACACAGTTATTTAAAACTGTCTGGTTTTATCCCTTAAGAGATGGTTTTTTTCTTTTTCTTTTTCTTTTTCTTTTTGGTAGGTTGCAGATTTTGGATTATCGAAAGAGATGGTTTTAGATAGAATGACTTCCGGATTGAAGGGTACTCACGGATACATGGATCCAACTTACATTTCGACTAACAAATACACGATGAAGAGTGACATTTACAGTTTTGGTGTTATCATTCTTGAACTCATTACTGCAATCCATCCCCAACAGAATCTGATGGAATACATCAACTTGGTAAGTTAAAAAGTAAACAGAATACAACCTATCTGGATAAACCAAATTACATTAAAAATAGGTTTCTAATTACCAAAACGAACAAAAAAATTTGGTTTCCAAATTGGTGTGTAATCATTGATTATGTTTTTGTGATGATCAGGCTTCAATGAGTACAGATGGTATCGACGAAATAGTTGATCAGAAACTAGAGGGCAATGCAAATATTGAAGAAGTGAGGTTACTGGCAAAGATTGCAAACAGGTGTGTGCATAAGAAACCAAGAAAAAGACCATCCATTGGAGAAGTCACACAGTTCATACTAAAGATCAAACAAGGTCGGTCTCGAGGAAGAAGACAGGACACGATGTCTTCATCGTTTAGTGTTGTTGATGAGGAAGATCTGTCAAGGGTTATTAGCAGGATTAAGGATCAGCATGTTGAGTTAGGATTATTGGCTGGTGTTAAAGAAGAGGATCATCAAGAGAGAAACATTACAATAACATTGTAACTCTTTACTCTTTTTAGGAAAAGTATACGTTTTGTACATAATACCACATGCGTCTCAAAATCAAGATTTCTATCTCTTCTGCAGGAATGAAATGCGTTTTTGCTTGCTCAAACATAACTTATAAACAAATAAACTGAGGTTATGTTTTTAGGAAAAGACTGTAATATCTAGTCCCAAACATCATTATCATCAACATCATCATGGCATCATGATCATGTTATGAAAGATGATCGTACAATGATGATATATGAATAATATGATGTCATAACTTTGGATATGTTGAGGCAGAGTGATGACTCAGTAACTCCACCAACACAACCACTAAGGTTATGTCTTGCCCAAATTAATATGTCAAATCTATTTTTTTTTTCTTGGTTTTAGTCGCATCTTTCCACATATAACTACTACATTAATGAAGAACTTCTTATAAGAAATAGGAGCCGAAAAAAAATTAGAATCACATTAATAGATCACATAATGAGGATTGAGGAATTTGATTAATCTTTTCGTAAACTAAATGAAGAGTTTTAGACATCAAAGCGAAGTTAAAGGACGTACAGAAATATATATAATGAAAAATATCAAATCTGTAAAAACAAATAATTAAGTCCAGGCACTAAACAATGGCCACTTATATTTGAAACCCATGTAATAAATAATGATATCTTCATCAACTTTTCCGTACTTGTTGTGCTGCGAAAGTTATGTGTTTGTTTCGGTGGATCCAACAATACTTAATTCAATTAATCAAGTAATTGAATGGAGCTGTTGTCAAAAAATATACTATACAAAAGAGAGAAAATGAAATTACATTATCTGGTAAGTAATGAGTTTGGTATCGATAAGATCAAGAACCTCTACGACTTTGATGAGTGGTCTCTTGGATCACCCATTACTAATATTATAACGCTATTAAATGTTTCTTGGATCACTTGTTTAATTATTAGAATACTTTTTTTTGTTCTTGGATCACTCGAATACACTTGAAACTATATATTCAGCCACTGTATATTTTCTCAAGATATAGATTCTGTTTTCATTTTAGAACTTATAATATTTGAAAAATAATTTAAAAATGGGTTAGTGAGTCATGGGCAATTTCCATTTCTTCATAGAATGATTGCAAAAGTTAAAAGTGTTTTGGTTGTAAAACCAAACAGTTTGTGTTGTGTTTTGGTTGGCTTTGAACTTTTGAACCCAAAGTAGTATTCAACACATAAAATAGGTAAACATTAGTGACCTTGTACTAACCAATATAATACAAGCTGATTCCACTTATATGTTGAGTTAGTGGAGTCTATTAAATTAGTAGGTGAGAATTAGTAATTTTGTATTATCTAATATAATAATAATAATCATAAATTTTATAACCCAAACTCCTAAAGTTGACAAAAAATAACATAAATAATATTTTTAATAGTTGATCACCAAGTTTCAATTTTCAATGAAATCATCTAAACTTGAGCAATGTTGTTTTATACAGATTCTTCGAACCTTGTAAATTGTACAAGTATATATTACTATTTGTTTATTATTTTTCTTAATAATTAGATCCACAAAGTTAGGTAGATATTTAACTATTTTCTACTCTTTTTGTTTTTTTTTTATAGCTGATGTTTTCAAAAAAAATTATTTTTTAAAGATTGATGTCTTAGATTTTCAATGCATAATTAGACATTAAAAAATTTCTTTTATCCTCATTTTTTTTTCTTCTTAAATGTTTTATTTTTTCAAGTATTAAATAAAGCTAAAATATCATTTCACCAAATTTGTAATTTGGTTAATAAGTATGAACACGAGCTATAAAAACAGAGGGAGTACTTTTCTATAATATATTTGATTTATCTGAAATTTTGATTCACTATAATATGTTGTTCTTAATATAGACAACATTTGCTAGCTATAAAAAAAGTTAAACTTAGAGAATAATAATAATAATAATATACTATGTAACCAAGGTTTAATTACAGAAAATGGCACTTTTTATTTAGCTAACAAAACTGGCAAGGCCAAGGATACCAAATGACAGTTCTTTAAAGACCCCTTTCTAAAACTTTACAATGTAAGCTTCAAATCAACATTTCTTCTCTCCATCCATGGAAGCTCTTTCAGAAATCTCGACACCAAGAACCGTAAATAACTTCAATCTCATTGTAAATATGTCTTCAAGACTGTAGTTAATTAGAGCTCTAGACCCGATATTTAAGCCGTTCTCTCGCCAATGATGAAGTCACAGTATTCAAATGACTCTCAATGGTTCATCTAACAGCTGCAGACATTCTTGCGGGTTGGCGTAGAAGTAGTCTTCTTCCTTCGGTCTATTGGGAATAACTAACCGTCTCTTAGGGCTTCCCATTCGAGTAGAGTGAAATGCCTTCAACGTGGATGAAAATACATCCCAAGTCAACGATCCTTCAGTATATTCATCTATCAGCTTCACTAGGAACTTCCTGTTCAGCTGGATTGTCTTCTTGAACCCCAAGAATCTGAACAAAAAGATTGGTGTTAGCCTCAAAATGATAAACATGGAAAGAAAGAAAGAAAGAAAGAAGATAACGATATATCACCTGCGGTGACCTTCAACTACTCTTGCCATGTTACCATCAAAGGTTGGAACAAATATATCACTCTCAAGAGCTACAAGGTAATCAAGTGCAGCCATTTGAGATGAATGATTCCGGCAAAAATCAAGATCAGAGGATTCCAGTAGAGTTTCTTTCCGGACCTGAGTTAATTTAAGATAATGAGTTCAGTGGAAGAAAAGAAGTTCGCTGAATTGGAAATGAGTACTTGATTTCTCCTACTAACCACGTTTGGAAAAGCATCTGTTAAAGCCTTCATCCGCCTTTGACCGCCGTAGATTTCTCCAGCGGCTATGTAAATTTGAACATTACGGTCAATACCTAACGCGGTAAGCGTGAGAGCAGTTTCCTCAGGAGTTAAAGGGCAAAAGCCTTCTTTCCTTTTCAGTTCAGAGTTTATGACTTTCTCTTTCCACCATGGATAAGCATATCTGCCAACAAAAATAATCTACATCAATAAATATGTCAACGTCGGAACAAAACGTAAGAAGCTTCTTGGTTTTTTCAATACCTCATTCTCTCTAGTTCTTCTTCTTCCTCGGGGTTGCAACCACGTGAGCAACCAGAAAATGCTAACATATCCATTTCATATCTGAGATGCAGGACGAGAAAGGGACCTTTCTCCCTCAGAATTTTAACTACTCGTCTACCTAATTCCTCAATCTGAGGAGTAAACTTAAGCCCGTTGAAATTAACTCGGCACCTCAGCTTTTGAACCTCTACAGGCAGTCCATTATTAGCAAGTCGAGTGTCTGTTCTGTTCAGATGTAAGACCTTATGTTTCCTCGCCAGTGGAAGAATCTGTTTTCCGATTTATGTTTTAGTTTGGAAAATTAGTAAAAGGCTTTACGTATGATAAGCAAAGTGAGACGAATCATAAACGAAAAGACCAAACTTAAAAATTAACCTGATTTTGGTAGTAAGACATATTTGACCAACTAATAGGAGGCATTTCGTGGTACATTCCGAGCTCAACCCTTTTCTTAAGCCTTGGAGGTAACTCTTTGAGTATCCGAACTTCATCTCTCAACGAACTTATGAAGTGATCCACATCGAATATGTCTTTAAACTCACTGCTCCGAAGCAGTATACGATATTAGGAGATTGTCGTAAAAAAACAGAGTTCATAAAGAAGCTTCAAGTGAGATTGATGAGATACATACCTTGGATCATTCCAAAATGAGGTCTTGTCAAGCTCCGGCACAATCAGTGTGACATTCATGTATCTAGCAACAGTTACCATATCGCATATCTGTAAGAAAGCAGGCCAAAAAGAAAGTAAGCAAATCATATCACCAAAAGATGAATCTTTGCAAAGAGAAGCAACTTCCAACGGTTCTGTTCTCATCTTACCGCTGATCGCATTTGATTGAGTCCTCCATTGCAGGAAACCATGAGATAACCATTGTTCTGATAATACCCTGAGAAGAAAAACAAAAGATAAGTTTCCAGACTCATCTCCATGTTTAACTACATTATTCGATCCAACCAGAAATATGATCAATCAAACTTCTCTAAAGTACTTACTTTTAGGCGGAAAGGCAACTTTTGTGGGAAGAGACTTCATTTCAGCGGCGGTGGACAAATCATGGTGATTGAAACAAGAAGGCCAATTTTTAAACAATCTTGGTCCCCACATCTCTCCCAAAGCCATCAAATGAACGAAACAACTCCAAAGCAACAATATGGTAACAGCACGAATCATCCATAAGCTCATACGAGGCCTTGAAACAAAAGAGTTCTTGAGTTTCTCAACTTTGTTATCTCCTAAAAGCTTAACCTTCATCTCCCAGAGTTTCCTGTGGTAAAGAAACTTCTCCATTTTACACATTGTTTTTCAAAATTACCTACCCCCACTCTCACAAAGATTCTCTTAGTTCCCAAAAGATAAACTCTCAGAGAAATTTCATCGAACACTTTTGTGGTAAAAAGCAACCACAGCTTCTTCTTCAACTTGGTCTCTTCTCAATATAAAAAGGAAAAAAAGACTGCAGATTTACAAGGACGAGAAAAAAGGAATATAACAGGTTGGAAGATATCTGATGAAGTTTGTTTAATAATCCTAATAACACTCAGAGAAAATGTGATCTTCACACAATATTATAAGGTCACACTGTGAGCATTAATCACACCTCGATCTTCGTCTCAATCCAAATGAAACCTAGATCTTGCTTAATTATTTAAAAGAAAAAAAATAGAAAATTTATAAGAAGAATCTGAGGTTCATTAAAGACGCGAAAGAACTACAATGACAACATTCAACTCTCTCAGCAACAGCAACCCAGAAAAAGAAAGATCTCAATTGAAGACAACACTTCAAGTTAAAGAAAAATGAGACAAGTCTTTGAAATTCCGCAATGGCGATCGATCAAAGTAGCCGCAATAAAAGGGCACTACGTGGTAAATATTTGTCTTATTTAAGTAACCGGTCGGTGTTGACCGGAGGTTGAAGATGAAGGACGTCGGAGAAGTTCGGTGTGGAGAATAAAGAGACCAGAAATGTGGCAAATTCAAACACTTTTTCTCTACCAAAGAGGAAAAAAAATAAAGAAAAAACAAAACAATCTTTAGGTTTCTTTCATATTTGTCGGCAAAAACTATAATTTATAGTGTTTTTTTAACGAAATAGTGGAAAATATTTCTCTTAATATTTTGGGGTTTAAAAAAAAAGATTTTGACACAAAGACATATTAGACATTTGATTAGATGAAATACAAATATGGGCGTACTTGTATGTATATTGTATAAATAAAACTAATAAATAGAAAAACAATAATTCTGAATTTTAGTTGACCAAATACATTCAATCTCTTTTTTTTTTTAAACGTAGTAAATTAATATATTTGGAAGTTATGCGTCCAACTGTCATTAAGCTAAACTA
Source organism: Lepidium campestre (assembly GCA_009757365.2). Lineage (NCBI taxonomy): Eukaryota > Viridiplantae > Streptophyta > Magnoliopsida > Brassicales > Brassicaceae > Lepidium > Lepidium campestre. The sequence continues at coordinate 18,933 of WJSH01008214.1, read as the reverse complement.
ATCCACATGTTAACTGCCAAAACTATTGACAATAATCAAACTCTCGTTTTTACAATTAAAGAATGTGTAAAAGACCTTTGAGTTATTTGATCCCATCAACCTAATCAATTAAAAATCTAAGATTATTGTAATAATTTTTTTTGCCAAATTAGGTTTTACTATAATACTTTCTTATATTTTCTTTGTTTTTTCTTATCGAGTAAAATTACACTTATACGGCTATTGGATTCTGTCATCGTTATTTTATGAAAATAAATGAAAACAAAAAAACAATAGTTAAAAATGGCATATTCTAGACTTGTGGATCTCTAGTTTTTGCGACAACCATAGACAAAGAGAGATCCAAAAATTATTAAATATTTAGTCTAAAATAAAAGTAGGTCTGCAGTTTGTATAATAATTGAAAAAATATATGGACCAACTCTACTCATTGCTCACAGTTGTCATTTGTCAATCCAATAAAATATTAAAGGTTTTGTCGAAGTGTATAGTATGTTTATTATTTTTTAAGAATTCAACAAAAAAAAAAAACAAAGGTCCATGAATAAAATTAAACTTGTATGTACCTTAATTTCAATTGAAAGATGGTATAAATCTGGACCTGAGCCGAAGAAATACTCATTTGTTAATATTATAATCTTCCAAATTTCAAAGTGTTTGTATTTAATATAAGAAATATATAATATAATTTCGAGAGAAGAACATATGAAGCATTTTTTGTCTTTTAAGTAAGTTTGTTTTTATTGTGAACAAAGGGATTTAAGGGTATTTATAGGAAACAAAATGGTTGATGCATAAGGAGAAACTGATATGTTTCGTCATGAACCAATTATCAAACATATATAGATAATATTTAATCCTTTCTTTAATATATAAAAAAAAAAAGCAACCATTAATACAACCATATTGAGATGGTTTTTTTAAAAAAAACTGGAAATTGACTTTCGTCTCAAAATTCAATCAAAAAATTTCGTCTTATTCAAAATATTTTTAAGTTAAAATCCTGTTATATTTAATTAAAATTTAACAATATAAATTAAATCCGGATAGATTTGGTGTTGTTGAATTTATAGTTTTGATATAAGCTACATATTTTAACAAAATTATCTTTCCCATGATACAGTTTTTAACTAGTTTATTTTTTGGTTTTAAAACATTATACTAAATATGAAGTCATTAAACATGTGAGAGTGACTAACCACGATTTCTAGTTGCGTGGGTAGTCTAATAGTGAAATATCAAATTTAATGATATTTTTTAATATGTTAAGACAATTTTAAAATTAATTTGCACACGTGTACATTTGAAGTTATGAACAGGTTTTTTTATTTATAATATTTTTCTAAAATGAAACACATTATTATAAACTATGTTCGGTCACAAAATTTCGATCAATCTCCTTCATGTGTTGCTATACGAAAATGATTGTCAATTATATCAAACTGGTGTAACATCAATTGGAAATTATGAAAATGCCAAGTGTCACGTAATGAGTGGTCAGCATGTACTTACATATTTATTTATTTATTTTCGAATTCGATTATATAAAATTGATTTGCTTAAGAAAATTAATAGTATACGTTAACATTCCACCGACATCGGACATTACATTGCTGTCGGACTTAATAATACAGTGTATATTTTCTTAAAAAAGAATTCATTTTTTCCATTGAGAAATCTAAGACTTTATAAAAAACATGTAATATCATTAAATTGAATTAAATGTGTAATATTTATTCAAGACCTACATATATATGGTTAAATTCGTGTTTCACAGGTTTTAATGCTTAAGTATTTGTAGTAACATTTTTATGAAGATCTTTTCTATAGGTTAGGACTTAGGAGAAAAGAATAAAAGTAGAAAGATTAGATGATAAAGCATAAAACGATTTCTTAAAGAAATTAAAAACTAAGAGAAAGTATTCAAAAATAAGAAAAGAACCAAAACAAATAACGAAAACGTTTCTTTTATCATGTTTAAGCTTGAAATAGAAGAAACACGTACGTATTGTAAAGAAACAAATGACTTTGATGATAACTTAAAAGAAAACTATTTAGTGAATATGATATGGCCATAAAATTGTGTTGTCGGTGTCGGTGGCTTAATCATCTTAAGATTCAAGCCGATGCGTGCGTGTGCATGTATCTATATCTAAACCAACCGTGTGCATTGAACTTATCGACAGTACTAAGTCCAATAATGTAATTATTTTTTGGATTTTTCAAATAGAAAAAACTTCCAACACATATATTTTTGAGATTTTATTTTTATCTCAAAATATCATTTTATATGAATTTTTCAAATTTTTAATTTTATAAATTCTTTATCATAATTTCAGAAATCAGATAGTTATAACGGAATACTATATTATTTATTATTTTTGATTTTAAGAAATTTTACTTATATTTATTAGAAGGAAAAGTATAATTATAAGAAATAACAAACTAAAGGCTTTTTTATTTTTGCCTAACTCTACAGGTTAAATGCTTTAGCTAATGCTTCATGTATTTGGAGTTTGATTCCACTTTATTACATATGATATTAATAGGAGGTTTTATTGATTGATTTGAATCATATTCAATTGTTGACAAAAAATTATTTTTCTCCTAATACGTTTTTTTGTCTACAAATGATACGAATGAGTGTTTGATTTGACATGAGCCCCGTAAAGGCCCATAAAGGAATTTAAAAGGCTCGATCTAATAAGTTTTAGTTTTGGGCCTTATAATCAAACAATGAATAAGGACCGTCGGATTTAACAATACTTCTTCTCTTTCAATTAGGGTTTCCGCGTTGTTCATCTGCGAAGCAGGGTTTTAGCGTCTTTAGCATTTTTGTCTCTCTGCTCACTTCGAAATCCTCATCGCCTTTTTCGTCGTTCCTCTGTTAATCTCTTTCAGGTAAACCACTTGTGTTTGACTCGTATTCCAATTATACAGAGATATATTAATCATTGTCAGGAGTAGTCAGAGTTAGCAGATAAAATCAATCCTAATTTCGCATAGTTTTCATATCTTCAGAACATTTTCAGATGAGGCAGCTCAAATTCCATGAGAAGAAACTTATAAAGAAAATAAATTTATTAGTATGGAAGAGAGAACATGGGCATCGGGACAACGAGATTACGAATCGATTCCACATGTCGTCTCGTGACGATTACAAAAAGTTCGTACATTTTTTTCCCTGTCCATATACTCTCGAAAGTCTCTTCTACTTATTCAGTTATTCTTATTCTTTGAGTTTCTGTGTGTGATTTTTTTGTTGTGATGAGCAATGGTTTTCTGACTCCTAAGACATTTTTTTTGCCAGATATTCAGGCTTGTGTAGGATGGTGCAGAAGCTGACGAATATAATGAAACAGATGGATCCAGCAGATCCTTTCAGAATTCAGATGACTGATGTGCTTTTGGAGAAACTGTGAGTTTATCTATATATAAACAATTTCAAAGTTTCTTACTACTTACAAGCAATGGGTCTTTGTTTCATCTAGATTTTAGGTCTTTCAACTTGAGGCTTTTCCATTTTCTGTTGCGTTTACATCCATCGTCCCTAAATATATGGTTCCTATAAGTAATCTTAGAGACTCTGGTGCTTTTTCTCGTTAATTGCCTGACAGTTGAATGTGAGGTTCTTACTTCATTAGCTTCTCTATAGATCTTCGGAACCGAGAGCTATAAAATCTACCTATGCATAGGAAAGAGAGTCATATTACTGAATCATTTTGATCGTGTAGTTCCATATTGCTATGAGAAAACTTGTTGTCATAGTGGCTGACTGACTAGTGTTTTTTCCATGTAACAGATACAACATGGGTGTTATACCCACTAGGAAAAGCTTGGCTTTAACTGATCGGTTATCAGTTTCATCCTTCTGTAGGTAAGGGTTTATGCAAGAGCCTATATAAGTGGTTATGTTTTTCCTCAACAACCAAATGTATCTCATTGCCATGGCATATTATACAGGCGTAGGCTATCGACTGTCCTGGTTCACCTGAAGTTTGCAGAACACTTTAAAGAAGCTGTGACATACATAGAGCAAGGACACATTCGTGTAGGACCAGACACAGTTACTGATCCAGCTTTCCTAGTAACTAGGAACATGGAAGATTTTATCACCTGGGTTGATTCATCCAAGATTAAACGAAAGGTGCTTCAGTACAATGACACATTGGATGACTATGATATGATTGCTTAGCATTGAGATAATTGAAATGAAAAACAGTGATGTCTTCTCTTGTTTTGTACTAGCCAAGAAAGGTTCAATGCTTTTAAGAAGTTTTTTTTTTCCAGTGTTCGGGTTATTAATTATGGTTTTTGGAATATGGCAGATGTTAAATTTATCAAATTTTAGTTTTTATTTTGTAATGTTTACTTTCAATATAAGAAATAGCAAATCTCTTAAAAAATTTATTTCACTCTCGATATATTCACTTCAAAGTGGTGTACTCATATTTTTGACATCCTTCGTAACAATATTATTAATTAATACAGTAGACCAAAAAAAAAATTATTAATTTAATACATGTGAACACAATAGACACGAACCCGTTTGGTTTCTGTAAACCGTCCGACCCAACAGAGAAATGAATGAGCCGCATCGACCTGAAAATCGTAAAAACCTGTTTTTTTCTCTCGTCTCTCGCTCGCGTAGAAGCTTCAAAAGCAGCTGAAATGGCTGTTCAGTCAAATCCCAATGCATATTTTGGGATCAGAATAACTTCACCTTCTCATAAACTCTCTTCGAAACCTTTAGCTCATATATCTCTATCAACGAAGCTTAAACCCTCTCCTCTACCGTCGATTTCGTGCTCTACTAGGTATCCAGGTCAAAATCCGGTGAGACTGTCCGGTATTAGTCCCCGAATATTCGTATCTTCCTCCTCCAATTCTACCATCTCTGATGAATCACCAGAATCTGAATCTCCTTCACTTGGAAAGGTTAGTCATCGTCAGAATTTTGGAACAAATTGGGGTTTTAGTTAGTTGCAGGGTTTTTGTCAAAATGTGGGAAAGTGAAGAGAAAAAAGTTTCGACTTTTAAGTTTTAACTAAACGAATGTTTGTATTGTCATCACTATAAAACCTTTGTTTCCATGGAATTCCCTTACCAAACCAGTTGATTACAAGTTGTTCCATTGAAGCCATGTCTGAACACAAATCACCATGAGCTACATATCTATATATCTTCATGTCCTAAATCAGTTTATGCAATTATATATAAACTCCTTTATGTTGTGTTTCATTTCTTTATTCTGAAACACTTATGAGAGATCATTGGGATCTATAGTTTTCAGGGTAACTCCGGTTACTTGTTCTTCATATCCGCAAACTTAAACTGAAGTTTATTGTCTATCCATTTGATCTCACGTTTTCCCGTTGCTGACGAAGCTTTGTGTGCTAGTGAAACCTCGCATATAGTTGAAATGTATGATTTTAAGGGAACCCCAGGTTTCTTCTTATTATATGTGCACTCAATCTGGTTTTTTTCGATTGCAGAAGAAGATGCGTGTGCTAGTGAAGCCGCTGGAGAAATCGAAGGTGGTACTAAAGTTTGTGTGGATGCAAAAGGACATAGGAGTTGCATTAGACCAAATGATTCCAGGATTCGGAACAATCCCACTTAGTCCTTACTACTTCTGGCCTAGGAAAGATGCTTGGGAAGAGCTCAAAGCTTTGTTAGAGAGCAAGCCTTGGATCTCTGAGCTTCATCGCGTCTTCCTCCTTAATCAAGCTACAGACATCATCAATCTATGGCAATCAAGTGGTGGAGATTTGTCTTGATTGGATTTACTTTCATGTCGTTCTTTCGAGGTTAACTTCATACCAATCAGTAGACATGTCAAAGTCTAAAGCTTTATGTTGTTTAGTGTATTAACAGTCCTTTGTAATGGATTTAATGTTCAAAGAGTGGTCATATATCATCCTCGCAGATGTCTGTCAAACTGTAGCAACTAACCAAGATGAAATTTCTTCCATTTGTATCATTAAGATGGCAAATTCAGAACATGCAGAATCAGAACGAAATAGGTATAAAAACTGAGGTTGAACAAATCTGATATCTTTCTAATAAAGAGGAGAACAAAGATCATGATCCATGAAAGTTCAATCGAAGTACTTAGACATCTGAATTCCTTTATTGGTCAATCCACATTTCTCGTAGAACACTTTTTTATCAACACTACAATCGAGAATCACCTTGTAGCAACCCATAGATTTGCAATGATCCATGAGAAACTCCACCACTTTCTTCCCCAGCTGTTTCCCACGAAACTTTGAATCCACAACAACGTCTTCGATGTGCCCAACTTTCCCGCAATTTCTCAGGAACTTCTTCTCTATCATAGCGCTTCCCGTCGCTGCGATTCTCCCCGACGCTTCATCTTCGATCACGCAGATCACGTGGTCGTCTCCGTACGAACTGATTTCTTCGAATCGCCGATCGAATTCCTCGTCTGTCACTGATCCAGTGACGGTGAGTTGACCAAGAAGCTCAATGTATCCTTTTTTCTTGTCGGAGATCTCAAGTCTTCGGATCTTGAACGTCTGATTCTCTCCTTCGATGTCCGCCATAGCAGATAATATAATTTGAAAGTGAGTTTCTTTGATAAGATTCGCTCATCAGAAGGAAAACAACTTAAGCCACGCCCACGCACAGAAAATATGATAATTAGGAAAAAGTACACAATGTTTCAGATAATTACAAATGTTACCGAATCTCTCAAATAAGAGAAACTAGTCCATATTTTACAACAGAACTAGTTTGGTACTGTCTGTTCCGGGATTCGTGGTTGAAGGTAGGAAGAAAACCAAGAAATGAAACTCATTAATATTAATATAGTTATTGAAATTACAAGAAAGCCAACAAGTGAAATTGCAGAGGAAAAAAACACAATTTAAAGAAAGGGACAATGAAGATCTGGTTACATACATATAAGCTTACATTACAGGAAATGTGAGAAAAGGGTCTTTAAACTTAGGGTTGATGGTGAGTAGAAAAGGAAGATGAAGCTGGAGGGACTCCAGGGATGAGGGGAGGGAAAGGAATAGGGAGGAAGGAAGGTGGAGGCGGAGACGGCGGATTTACACCCGGAACAGGTGGAAGTGGAAGTGTCGGAACAAGTGGAAGTGTTGGAACAGGTGGAAGTGGAAGTGTCGGAACTGGAGGGAGTGTTGGAATAGGAGGGAGTACCGGAGCAGGAGGCGGTTGAAGCGGTAGCGGTGGGAGAGTCGGAGGAGAAGGAATAAGCGGGTTTGGTGGGAGACTTGGTGTTGGAATTGAAGGAATCAGTGGGTTTGGAGGGATTACAGATGGTGGGTTTAACGGGTTTGGTGGAAAGAAGAAATTTGGTTTTACTACTTCAGCTTTCTTGTCCTTCAAGGAATCTGATTTCTTGTCAAGCAAGGTATTTGATTTCTGTGGTCCTGGAGGAAGAAGAGGAGGAAGTTGAGGTAAAGGTAAGTCCGGAAGTGGAGGAACGATTGGGAGATTTGGGAGAGGGGAAGAAGGATTTGGAACTGGATCTTGGATAGGTGAAGGGAATGCAGGATCTGGTAATAGTGGTTTGGATTCACGGAGATTGATTGGTTTTTGGCTACAGATCTCTGGTTGGTTTTCGGGTTTAAAAGTGAAGAATCCTGCAGAGAATACTCTAGTGTTCTCTCCATGTTTGCTTGATTTAAGACGTTTGAAAGAAGAAGATGTTGAGGAAGCAGCTATTGAACAGAATGGCTGTGAGCTTCTTAGCAACTTCACAGAGCATCTTTTGATCTTCTTCACATGTTTGCTCACAGAGAAAGGTAGCTTCACTTTGAATTCACCGCGTTCGTCTGTTTTCACTTCTTGTTTGAAACTCGGTTTCGAGTTCTCATCAATGCATTCCACACCAACTAAAGCACCTGCAACAAAATCAAGCAATTCCAAGATTTTAGTTCCACAAACAAGAAAGTCCATGTATTATTATTATCCAAAACACCAGAGCTGGTGAAACAAGATTGATAACTGATGTTTGGTAACAACAATAAGTGATCTCTTATGAGGTAATCGGTTACATAATTTCTCATATAACCGGGACTAGTTACTGTAAATTTACAAACTAACCAACCGGTTTAGGCGTGGATGACCAGGTTATGAATCAATAAAACCAGGTTTTAGACTCTAACCGGCGTAAACTAACGATAACTTCGACTTTAATAAGTCGAAACAAGATGGCTCTGTTCTAGACTCCAAGTACCCATATATTCCAAAACTTTATATTTGACAAAACACAGAAACAAAGAAGAAAAACCCAAACCTGGGATTAAGTGTCTGGGTGATTTGGAAAAGGCGCCGTTAAAACAAGTGTCACAGTAGACAGTTCCGACCACAACCGCAGAAGAATGTGTCGTCTTCTTAAGATGTTGCTGTCCTTGAGATAAAACTCCATCAACAGAGATTCCTAAGAAAATCACGAGACTAAACCAAACACAAAAGGTCGTTGTTCTCTCCATAGTTATCGACTCTCTCTGTCTATAATGAAACAGAGTGTTATCGAGGAAAGATGAGTTTATATAGGAGAGTGGTGTGAAGAATGAGTGAGCCAAGAAAAACGAAGAGATTGTTCAAAGAAAGCTTATCTACACTTTTTTTCTTTGTTAATGTCAATCATGAGAAAAATACAAAGTCTAACTACAAAACTACTATACATGTCTTGTGACTCTCTTTCTACAGCTCAAAAGATTGAATTATTGTAAGAAAATAGTAAGAGGTGAGAAAAAAGACAACATATATATTTGGATTCATGTTTTTTTTTTTTTGGTCGGCATTTGGATTCATGTTTGCGTGTCGATTGGATTGATCCTTCCAATTCATGGTTAAAAATTCACAAAGTACAAAGTAAATAAATCCATTACCATTGTTCCTTCAATCGCGCTGTCGCTAAAATTACCGTCTTATATTTTACTTTTTTTTTTTTTTTACTTTGAACATACGAATTACAAACCAGACCTGAACATATCCTATCGGATGAGTCTTTTGGATTTTTGGTTGCAACGAGTTAAAACCCATTCTGATATTTTATTCGAGTCAGGATGAATTCGATATAGATTATGTTTGATTTGAGTTTAGTAATATACTAAAACCCGAATATATATCAGTTTTGGGTACGGTTCGAGTATTTTGAAAAACGAAACCAAAATAAAGTAAAAATTTAGACCTTTTCATAATGTAGAGATTATAATATGATTTTAAAGGTTGTAAATATCTGAGATATTTTTGAGTTAAAAGCCAAAAGAGATTAGAACATGACATGAATTATCATTTCCAAACTGGGAATCATTGTCTCCCATGTTTGATGTTTTAAGTATATATTGTCTAATCCATATAATCTCACATGAATAAGTTGATAACTAGACGTTAAGTAATCATAGTCTTTTAATTATGATCTATAAGTGAAGAAACAATAAGATGAAATATAAGAAAGTGAAGGCTTATGGGAATAAGAATGGGGAAAACGAATACAGTTGAAGAGTCTCTGTCGATTCACGAGACACTGAAGATGTCCACACAATAACCATATATGCCCAATTCTTACTTCTGTCTTCTTCTTACGTACATAATCATTCTTTATAACGACAAAATATTAATTACAATAAGTTGAAGAATGTGAATGTTCTTCAATTTTCTTTTTAAACCTTTTTTTTGTTCTGCTTTGTTTTGTGTTTTATTAAAATAACGCCGTATACTTGCTAAAAAGATCACGAGAATTGGACAAATTCTATTAGTATCCAATGACAAGTAAAAACAACAAACAATTACTATTATATTGGATTATGGCTAAATCATCACGACAATTACTTTTAGGATCGACGATCTAATTCTTCTTAGGAAGTATTGTGTAACATCATTTCTTAGGCAAATTTATACACAAATTTAAGGGCTTTATAATTTTTCCAAATTTACGTTCCAAACAAAGAAAAAAAGGTTCGACATATAATATAGGAACTAAATAATAAAGTGGGTCGAGTTCAAATAAACCCAAACTCTAGTTGAAAACTTGGTCTTACCCATTGCTTGATATGGGCTGATTTACACAAAACCTAGCTTTGTAGTTGTCCACTAACAAACAGTTTATTTTGCTTCCTATTAATTCAAGAAGTCGTTATTTAATAATTTAAATAATTAGATCAGAGAAGAACCGATTTATATTTTAAATTTCATAAAAAAATTGGATATGACAATTTTTAATGTTCATGAATAAAAAATTGGGTGATTTAATATCTAAAATATAAACTGTTTTATAATACGATAAATATTTTAATAAATCTGAGGATATCAAATTTTTTTTTTTCAAAGAATATTAGTATGCATTCAGTCAACTCAATTCAACATCTTTTTCGGTAATTAATGTATTAGTTTGTTAAAATAATATCTTCCTATTAGTGATCATTTCCAAGAAATTACAAAAGTATTAATTAAAATAATATGCTCAATTATTTCGAAAAATGAAAATTAATTGTTGGTTAATTATATAATAGAGTGCTCTCACCATTGGTGTCCAGCAACTAACGCCAACCCAACTTCACACCAACTTCGCTAATCACGGTACTCTCCTCTGAACCCATTTTTGATTATCAAAATACAGAAAGATAAAGTGACCCAAAATTCTTCCGACTTCACTTTCCTCGGAATCTCCTGTTAAAGCAATTTAGCTCCTTTTTTTGTTTCTATATTCAAATTTCGTCGGTTCTTTGTTTCCATCTCTCTCTTTCTTTTTCTCATCGAGGCCGATCGAAAACGAAAACCCATTTAGTTCTTCTTCATAAAGGTATAATCTTTGTTCTGATTTTTCTTTCTTTCTGTAAAGCACTTGATAATGGGTTCTGATATACTCTGATCAGTACAATCTCATAGTGTTCTCTTTGTTTTCTGGTCAAATTTCAATGCTTTTTCTTTTTGGTCCTTGCTGTTCAATTCTCTGAGTTTTGTTTTTGTTGATCTCATGTGGGTTATTTTATTATTATTATGTTTCTCTGTTTAATTGCGTTTGTTAGAGATTTACTTAATTTAGGTTTCATCTTTCAATCGGTCTATTGCTTGCATCTCACTTTTGACATTTTGTTTCCCCCAAATAAAGCCTCGAGTTTTCTTTTTTGACCAAACACACAAAAATTTGTGCTGAGTTAGGTGAATGTTTGATTTATGTCTCTTGCTGGGATCTCTCTACTTAAAAGTTACTTATTGTCAATGCTGATCAACTCTTTACTTCTTTCCCAAACACAAATGGATTTTTGTGTGTTTTGATGAGTTTTGGATTGTAGCTGAGGAAAGGTTTGAAGTTCCAAACAGTGAGCAGATCATTCTACAAGTGATATTTGAGAGAATGAAGCTGACTGTTAGTGAAATGTTTGGAGAGTTTCTGTAAATGGAAACCTCGGAGTTAGCATTCTCAGTGAAGGTTAAGGAGTTTCCTCAAAATTTGCAAACCGGCTTTGTGATTTTGGTTAACCTCAGTGTTGTGAGCTGTGGGTGAATTTTGGTAAAGCTATTTGCCTCCCAAGTTCTTGAGATAAAGAAACATATTGAAGCGGAAGAGATGGGCTGTGTTTCGTCTTGCTTTCGGGTTGAAGACTTTGAGGATTACCCCAATCCAAGTGGTTCTGTAAACAGAAACAGCCCATGTCCGAGATGTCTTGTTAATAACTTACTCAACCTGGTACCTCTCTCTTTGAGTGTTTACTTTGCAGCTTCAAATCATATATATAGTAGAGCTCATCGAATCTTTGAATTTGAACTCTTTTGCAGTATATCTCTCTGTTCAGAAGAGGCGAAAGCCGCTCTCTTCCATCCTTCTTACAGCCTACTAATGTATCTTTAACTTCATCTACGTCGCATGATAACTTTATGTCTAACACATTCCATTCTACTCCAAGGCCTCTGCCTTATGATGCTGATCCAAGATACTTCCGGTCACGTCGTGATTCGCTTGTCTCAAGACGCGATAAGGGTTCAAGTCATTCTCATGAGGAAGCTGAGCCCTTAAGAAGTGATGCTGATGTAGATTCTGATTCTTACTCAGTGGAAGGAAGCAAATGGGCTAATAAGCTTATTATCTCTGGTGGAGATTCCAAAGAAGAATTCTCTAAATCCACTCGGAGAACTCTCAAGTCAAAGACAATGACTGCTGGTTTTGAAGGTGTGTATATAACATCGGATGATGAAGATGTTTGTCCAACATGTCTCGAAGGTATTCATTTTCATCTTTTCTTTTCGATCAATGTAGTTGAAAATGCAGCTTAGTATCAGAATTATTTTTGGATTTTTACAGAATACACATCAGAGAATCCGAAGATTGTTACAAAGTGTTCTCACCATTTCCACCTCAGTTGCATTTATGAATGGATGGAAAGAAGCGAAAACTGTCCTGTTTGTGGAAAGGTAACACTTTTTCATGTTCTTCCAAGCCATTTCTCTGTTTCTCACTCACTGGTGATTTAGAATCCAGACAACATCATGCATAAATAATATCATGAGATCGATTGAATGGAAAATTTTACAACAACACATATGAGGAAAAGTAAAAGCTTTATCTTTTGCAAAACATACCTTGTCTGTGGAAGATAGAGCCAATCAGTCTTCCTGAATCTCAAAAGATTTGCATTGTTTTCTCATTCATGTCGAGTAAACAATAATTTCCCTTCGCTACATTTTTGTGTCATTTGCAGGTGATGGAGTTCAACGAAACACCGTAACTAATTACCATTGATCTTGTTTTGTATTGCCGAAACCAAGACTGGGGAGATTGACAAGGCAGTAGAGAGATGTGCAAATTGCTTTGATCTGTGAATATTGTCTGTTTACAAGCGTATGGTATATCTATGTGATGGAGAACTAAGGTGGTGCTCTCTGCACAATTAGCTTATGGAGTTATGAGGAAATACTATTGCTTGAGACAAAACAACAACAACAGCAAAACACAAACAGGAATTTGATGTTCCTCACGATTTGCTTCTGGTGTTTTGTTCAAAGCATGAAACTTTCTGCATCATTTTGTATGACTTATTAATAAACCCTTTTATTAATATAAATGTATGTAAATGTGATGCTTATAGTAATATCGGCATAGAGATTTACATAAGGAGAGATCCCATTGTAATCCAGACTCTTTCTCATTACATGACAATAGAACAGGTGTCGTGGTTCAATATTGTTAACACACGTTCAACATATATCAATCCTTAATATAAGAGAGGTTTACGAAAAGACATGAATCATGTCCTCAAGATCCTCAGGACCATTATATATAGCCACTTATGTCTACAAATCCAAATCTTGTGTCTATACTTTATATATATAAAAGATCTTTTTGTTGTTGAGCTTGATCACACACAGAACATGACTCTCAAAGCATCCAGCCTGGGATATAACCGTTTCCCTGCTGCGCCTGAGCTTGAGTTGTCGCAGTCATCTGCTCCGAGCATACCTGATTATCATACCTGTTATCATCATGATTACCATAACATTAACATTTATGTAAAAAGGTTCACAGACGTTGGTAATCCTGTATAGACCAAGCAACCAGAGAACCTTAAACAAGAACAATCTTAGCAGTGTGAAGTATACAAAGTGGTAGAATTTACCCAATTTGCAGAGTTGGATTGCATTCGAGAGGTTGGTATAGTCCCTGAGACTGAGCTTGGTGATGCGCGTAGGAAACATTCTGTTCACCGCCTTCCCATCCTCCGCCTCCTCCTCCTCCCATATGATGACTTCTCACACCAATCATATCATCCAGCTAAAGAGTTACATTTTTTTCGGCAAAAGACTAATCAGAAAACAAGAAAACTAGAGATTTTTCCAAAATGCTTAAAAACTTTAAAAACCTAAGGTTGATGGCAGTTATCAAATGCATTTACTGTGTTTATGAGACTCTATAAAATATACCTTCATTGCCAAAGCTCTATTGGTTTCAAGCAACATTTGTTCTTTGCTTTGCAGATCAGAGAGCTGGTCGAGCATGTACTGTGTCTGCAAACAATCATGATCATGCAACCATAGTAGTCATAATTAAACAACAGACACTTTCACACATATAGTCTCATCATTTGAATCATTGATTTCATGTATATTATATAAAAAGCTTCAGATTGCTAATGATATGACCTTAATGGAGCGAACTTGTTTGAGAGAGCCATCAAGTTGACGCTCAAGCTGTTCTAACTCCTTTGAATTCAGAGGCCCTAAATCCTCCCCAAGAAGATTTCTGCACCAACAAAAACACACAAACAAATATGAATCTATATGTACATGCATTTGCATATATGTAGATAGTTATATAGACCTCTGTTGACGCTGAAGGTTCTCATATCTACCCTTAAGCTTCAAATACTCTCTGTAGCTGTTCTGAAGATTTCAGGAAAAAACAGACGTTGTCAAAAGGTCTTTCCAAATGGTAATGATAAAAATAAAAAATATTATCTCAAGAACACCTCAAGTTCTTTAGCAGGTTTGTTGTTGACTTCAATGGAGCCATAGCTGCATTTCTGGTACCGATCTAGTGTCTTGAGCATGCTGAAATAAACTCACAAAGAAAATTATAAATAATCATTAAGATCATACCTGACTTCTGATATAAACCTACGTTCAAGTTCTTCATCTGACACACGAATTACTTAGTATTTTATTCTTGCATCAAACGTTTAAGAATTGCAATTTGCAAGCAGTATCTTAGGTTTTCGTTTGAGTTTTGTGTTTTTGATTCACAAATGCAAAAAAGAAAATAAAATTTTGATTGAAAATAAAGAACTATATGTTTTTTATATACACAAAAAAACAATTAAAGCCTTCATAGATATACGCACGTTTGAAGTTTTAACAAATGGTTAATGCATGAAACCATATATTATCATTCTACGTTGGGTAATTATTTTCATAGAAATCTGTATGTCCAACTTTTAAGCTTCCAATCACACAGACAAATATTAATTAATATATCTGTTACATATAACTTTTTCAGATGGCATATTCTTATTTTAATTTGACAAGATATGGATTAAAGCTATAACACAAATTGATTGCAAATTTCTCAGTTCTAAATCTTTTGACACCCAATAATTAAAAAAAAAACCAGATCTACACTTTCAAGAAACCAAGAAGCTGCAAAATCAAGATTAAATCTAATTGAACTAAACAAAGTTCATAGAAATCAAGATCACGTGATCTACATAGTTCTCAAACCAAGTTGTTCAGACAATGATCTATGCTGATCAGATCTAGTAAGAACTCATAAAGAAATGAAAATTGAAGAGTGAGGGTTGAGTGATTAATTACTTTGAGGAGCTGCAAAACTCATAAAGCTTTCCACGGTTGGAGAAGATGATGAGAGCAACTTCAGCATCGCAAAGAACAGACAATTCATAAGCTTTTTTCAACAAACCATTTCTACGCTTTGCAAACGTTACTTGTCTGTTGATTTTGTTCTCTATTCTCTTCAGCTCTACTCTTCCTCTTCCCATTTCTTCTGTTAACCTAATTTCTTCTTTGATATTTATAATATACACACAAATATGGATATGTAATGTTTATCTATATACAAACACACAAAAACATAATCAGTTGGGTATATATCTCTTTTTTGGAAGAAAGATCTGATCTTTTCTTTAGGGTCTAAAGAATTTGATTGAAGGGAAAGATGGAAATTAAACCCTAATCTCAAGAACAAGATAGGACAAGGTAAGCTAAGGAAGGAGAAGAAGAAAAAGAGGAAACTTTTGATAATTTGGTTTTGAATTTAGGGTTCTTGTTTCTTTGTTTCTCTTTTGTTTTGGAAGTGTGTGGAGGTTGTAAAATCTTGATGGAATCTATTGGAAGCAAAAGATAAGAAAATCTGTGAGTGTGAGGTTAGGGTTTGGTGTGTTTTCATTTCAAGCCATCTCTCTACTTCTTTATTCTTATTTTTTCTTTATCTCTCTCTCTTTGACAAAACCATCCCAATGCTCTGTCTAAGCGCGTGTGATTCAATCACCAAACAATTAACACATGTTCCAAGTTTTCATTAATTGTGTTTACGTAAATAAATTTCACAAAAGTAAGATTAATTTTAGTTTGTTTTGTCAACGGTTTGGATCAAAAAACACCTAATCCATAATTAAATTATCATGCCAAACTCTCGATTATATTTGAAATTTAACCACTTGACGAAAATACGGATTCTCATTAATTTTAGTTTGTATTGCTCCCTTTCTAACATTAAAACAGTTATAATTAGGTTTCACTAAACTTAGGTATAGTTTTAGAATTCACCCGGACAGATTTAACTCCAAAATCGTAATGATCAACTTGTGATAAATGTATTGGAACGTAATTATTTAAGTAGAAAATTTATGTGTTTCTCTTGAGGTAGAATTCATGTCTATATATATATTGTCTACTATTTTAGGTATATATACACCTAACATTACACAAAATAATCTAAATATATCCTTTCTTAAAAAAATTATGTTTAAATATATTGTATCATGATAAGAAATTATTTATGTTTAGCTATATATAATGCAACAATTAATAACTAAAAACGTATCATTTTTTGATGTTTGACTAGTAACTAAACACATGAGGCGCACAAGTTATTATCAGTTCAAAAACCAATTTAAAATGATTTTAGAAAAGTTTGTATTACAATATGTATTACATACTTCGTGCAAGATGTGATGAAATATATTAGGTTTAAGAATTTATCTTGATCATGATTGTTACATAATGTTATGAAATGCTATAAACATACTAATTATACAGTACAAAAACTTTCATATAACTTTAAAGGTTCAAGATCGAATCTCGTAAACATCATAAATATACTAGTTTGTAAAAGGTAAATGTCCAAGTTGCAGACATGAATGGTGTGATATTGTCAATGAAGAATTAATAAATAAATAATAAAAATACAATAAATGAAAGCAACCTATCGTTTCAATTTGTAGTTGTTTTCAGAAGCTGCAGAAAAGCATCTCCTACCTTAAAATGGGTGGTGCACGTGTCGGTCTCTTATTGGAACTTATTTTATTATTGTCTTTAAATAAGTTGAGAATTAAGATTAAGTATGTACTTTAATAATCATGTTGAATCAATAAGTCAACATTAATTTTGTATGTAAAATATTCATGTTTTAGTCGTCGATTTAAACAAGTTTAGATTAATCATCTAAAACAACACTATAATTCCATAAATATAATCCACCAATTACCATAACAATTAGTTTTTGGTCGCAATCGAAACTAAACTATGCAACCATTATTATACTATCTCTATGGGACTTGACATGAGTGCCTTAACATGTTGCACAACAGATCTTTAGTTAAGATAAAAGATTCTCAAACTTATAAAGAGATGGTTATATAACACTAAGTTAAGTTTGACACTACTAAATACCAAAATATAGCTGTGGAGCTTGAAATAGATATAAAATTATGTTTTAAAATCTTATTAATTTGGAATTGCTTCGAAGAGTTTTGGGGATTAAAGTCATCCTCTAGGTGAATACCACTTTGGGAAAATATGGACTTTGGAAACTAACAAATAAGTTAAAGTAATATTATTAAAAAAAAATCTTTAAAACATATACCGTACGTGCATATCTAAGCTTTTTTTATTTGTGAAAGTTATTTTTTCCAACAACTTGATGAACAAGATTCCATCTATATCTTAAACTTTATCTCCTAAATTCTAAACAATAACATACATAACTATACGATTTTTCCGTAATTATAGTATTATGATGAAAATTTCATGGCTACTCCATAACTATAGATTCAAGCCCCTTGTATGAAATTTTGTCTATATGATGTTTCATGTTTATATATAGCTTAAAATTGTAAGAAGATTATAAAACATAAATATGATATTTTGTTATGAATTGATGTCTTTTATAATAATAGTCACGGTCGGGATGGCAAAAGATAAAGTAAATAAAGTGAACGCATATCTTTAGGTTAAAGGTTATTCGAAAGAGTGGAATTTATAAATTTGGATTGCAAATTGAAATTACATGAATATAAATGGATTGATATTGTTTTGTTCAATTAGGAAATTATAAATCACGCCAGTGAAGTGCTTAAACAACTTTTTGTGGACAGAGAATCTAAATTTCTTCAGGTGACGTGGGAAAGTCCGTACGGATTTACAGAGTTTAAAGTAACTTAACTACAAGATGGGTTGGACACGTGTCGATGTATTATTGAGTTAAGACTTTTGTCGGAGACGTGTTCGCTCAGCTAAATCTTCCACAGTGACTTGTCTACGTTATCTATTTACATTTTTACCCTTTTACTTTTCTTTAATTATGTTAACATCGAATATACTTTTCGTTACATTTCCACACGTTTGTTATAATCGAAATTTTGTTTTCGTAATGTTTATTTTGTATTTATCATATCAATGGTCCATATGTAGTCAATTTTGTTTATGACTAGTTGGTGGATTAATTTTGACACTAATATTTTTTTCAAAAGAAATAAACAAAAAAATGAAATCACTTGGAAAAAGTCAACATCTTTCAAGAAATGTTTGTTTCCAGATTCCGCTAATTATGGTAAATCATAAATCAATTACCAAAAATCTACCTGTTGTTGCTTATTACAGAAAGACGACAAGACCCGGTTAACATTAACCAATCCAATAATCCATTAACATTCGGTTTAGCTCATCAAAGTACCCTTACTTGGTTGAACCAGGAACTGATCAAGATTTGCAAGAGACATCTCAAACAGATAAAGACATGTTTCAACGTCAACATTACCAATAGACCAGTTACATTTATCACAAAGGAGGTCAAGAAGATGAAAAAAGTAGTTGTAGTATTTGAGGTAATCTATAAAATACAGAGAAAATGGTTTAAGATTTTGAGCATTCAGGACAAGGGAAACAACCTTTGGCTTGGCAACTATCACATGCGACTGATCTTGT
>WJSH01008201.1:13583-34917 GCA_009757365.2 Lepidium campestre | reverse complement strand
CCTTCACCTTTGCAAAGATTCGCAAAGATCCACCGTCTTTAGCCACCTCCTCGGCCTTAACGTCCCAAACTTCAAACGATAGCTTCGAGGGAACCAGAGAGCTATAGGAGATGATGTTAAGGGTTGTGACAGAGGCAACACCGGTTTTGGGGTCTTTTGAGGCAACGAGTGCTTGAGATCCAGCCATGCCGGTAGATTTAGGGTTAATAGCCCAAGCGATCCAACCACCAGGTTTTGACGGTGGCGCAGTGAAAACAACGGAGAGAGTTGTGTTAGCTGAGTCATAAGAATAATGAAGAAAGGCTTTGAGGTCAGAAAGGTCGAGGCAGTGAGGGTAAGATTTGTCGCCGGAAAATGTTTGTGAGGAACAAGAAGATGACTGTGACACAGCCGGTGAGAGTAGCAAAGCCCATAGTACGAAGGAAAGAGAGATTCCAAAGTAAGAAGCCATGATGAATGATGATGCAAGTGAATTGTAGTAACCGTTAAGTATTGGTCGGAAATAAATAGGTGAAACGAAGTGATAATTATAGCCTGTGTGTACATTTACGTTACACACGCGGTTCTCAGCTAATAAAAGATTTTTAAAAAAATATTTAGTTTTAGATTTAAATATAATTTTTTTTTTTATTTTAGGAAAACCACAACACAACGAATATTTTTCGTTGTCTGAGTTTGGAAGCACATGGAACAGAAGAAAATCAGATTAAGTAGTTGACAATTATGTTTGACCTAAGACTCAGGATCTCAAACTATTTTTCGCCTTCAAAATATGGAGACTTTTTTTTTCCAACATAACTTATTTATTTATTTTAAAAATCAGAGACTGATGTCAAAGCAAAAACACATTATTTACAAAAGGAAAATAATGTAAACAATTCACATTATTCCCAACATAACTATATATCTGATTTTTATTTTTAATTAATTTTACCTTTAATAATGTAAATGTGAATTTTATAATAGGACTAAATCATTTAAAAATAATAATTTCTGTTATATACAAAATTTATGTAGAGATGTCATATTAATTAGAATATTTGCAAAAAAAAAAATTAAAAGAGAAATTGTCAAGTGGTTAAATGTTAACATATGCAGCCTCTCTACCGAAATTCAATTTTAAGTACTTTCGTAACTCTGCGTGATAGAATTTAAAATTTAGGTTATAAATATTATCGATTCAATTATTGACCTAAAAAATAAAAATTAAAAATTAAGTTAGCTTCCACAGATTTCTCTATTCATTTTACAATATTTTTTTTTCAACAATTGAATTGATAAAACTCGATCTATAATCTAAATATTCCAATTGGAGCATAATGAAATTCGAATTCTGCATTTGGTGCTAAGCTACATCAGAAATAAGGTAACTGGGCTACCTGGTTATAACATTTACTATGTGTGTTTTCGAAATTTACCTTGGTGGTAGCCTAAATATTGCAATTTAAAGCACAATAGGATTATGCATCCATCTTATAAATAAGATAAAATAAAATAAAATAATAATAAAAAACTCTAACAAATTTGGTATCCAAGAACTTTCATATACACTATGTTCAACGCTTATTTTTGAATCTAAGTAAGGATAGCTTAGCGTTCAGTTCTTTAAGTCTCTGCGTTGATACCAACAGCATATTAGCTTGAAACACAAATGATAAACCTCCAAAAACTTTCATATACACTATGTTCAACGCTTATTGTTGTACAGTAAATAGATGTAACACTCTAAATAGCACTTTTTAGCATAGTTCGAATTATCTCATTGCGATTTTAATCACTTTTGTTCACTTATACATGTTTTTTTGGTCTAAACTTATACATGTTTTAAGTGGTAAATAAAAAAATAAGAATTTTATAAACCTCCAAAAATTAATCTGAAATTAATCTGGAATTCTTTTTTTTTTATAAGAAGAGCAGTGTCAAATTACTTCAACTCTGTATAAATAATGTAGTGGCCAAAAGTAATTTATTTATAAAAAATTCGTATGAAATATCTGAACAGATGGATGTGGTAAAAATGTGATGGAAATACGAAATATTTCTCCACAGAAATTATAATATAGTACAAGATGTATCTCAAACTTAACTTAGATTTCGTGCTATATATTTCCAATAATAAATTTAAATTTTTTTAATCTTTTCAAACTAAAAATTCAGAATTAATATATCTTCAGAATAATAGTTTGAAATTTAAAATTTTATTAATTTTGGTTTTAATCGGTTTAATATCTGTTAATTATAATGGTGGAGTTTTAAGTCTCGAACTATTATTTTGGAATATATAAGTTTAGAACTTTTAGTTCAGAGAAATTAAGATCTTTTACTTTATTATTAAGACCATTTAAAACGAAGTTTTAGTTTGGAATACACATGATATTGTATGATAATTTTTGTGAGGAAATAGATCGTTTTCAAAATCTGATTAGCAGTAAAAAAATATATATTATCTGTTTTGTTGTTCACATATGTACGTGACGTGACTATCACGAACTCGAGAAATCATTTTCTTTCATTTTCAATCATATTACATGGGTTTGCCCAAATGAGGATATCACTAGCCAAATTTCCTTTTAAGTGAATTTTTTTTTGAAGTGTTTTTACCCTTTTATTTTTGTTAAAAGCTTTTTTTTACCTTTTTTTTTCAACAATTTGAATCGATAAGGTACGATCCATAGTCGATGACAGGTGGATCAGTGATATTTCTCACTTTACAAATCCTCAAGGCATCGGGGTTCGATCTCTCCCCGCGACAAGTGGAAGCTTTTTTTTTACCTTTAATTGACTGTTTTGTGTTTTTTGATAATTGCTGAATTTTTCTTGTTACAATCAAATTCGTATGGAAAGCTAATCTCTCTTGAAAACATATGATTCGATTTTTTCATTTCACCAAGTACAAGTTGACCATATGGACGTACATGTGATTTGTTTTACAATTATTAAAATAAGTATCAGAGACATACTTTGTTTTTTTCACATGTAGTAAGCTTTTGCACCACCGGAACTAGTATTACTGAGAATTATAGAATTACACATAGCACCTGAATTACTGAGAATTACCACCTCGGTTTCTCCAATCTTACCCAACAATCTCATTGACTTCTAGCTGACAGTCCAACCATCAAGTGAAGAGATAATTGAACCATCTCTTTAATCTGAAATAACTTCTCCAGAGTTCACTGTTTCAGCTATATTTTCCCGTTCTCCTTGCATTTAGCTGGATCGTCATCTATCTCCAAGGATTGAAATCTCTGCTGAGTTTTGCATTGGTGCTCCACAAAGAATCTCTCCCCCATAGAGTCTACACGGATTCACTATCCATTTTCCTTGTTTCGTACACTGTCGCCTAACTCCTCCATCATTATTGTTCTCACCAGCTTTACGATAAGGAACTATGGTGTTTTTCCTATTCGCAGAATTGTAAATAGGCTTAGCCGTAATACTGAGCACATTTGTAACCTGACCTCTCAACTTCTTTTATAGACCATAAACGAACATCTACTCCAAGGTATAAAGAGATATGTAGAGCTCAGAGGATAAGTTCTCAAATTCCTCTCTATACTCAGTCGCACTTCCATACAGTTTTAAAGGCAACAACTGACCAAATGTTGTACCTCTATATATTGGCTGGTATATGATGAGAAACTGCTCCTGAAATGCTCTCTAACCACTGAGATCTTCTCGATCTTATGTCAGTTTCACCAAGGCTATTGCATTACCTGCCATACATGAAACAACTTAACCGAGCATCTCACTTTCAGGAGTCCTATTAGAATCAAAACATCTCTCCATTCTGAAAACCCAATCATTTGAATTTTTTCCTTCATACATGGGAGGTTCCAAACGTTTCACACAAGTCTCAACAAGGGGTAAAGAAAATCTTACACTTTAATTGCCTCTTCCACAAATATCTCTGCCTCCTAAGAACCATGCCTCCAAACGTTTCACACAAGTCTCAACAAGGGGTAAAGATTCAAGCTGCTTTTGGAGCTCATCAAACCCCTTAATTGTGTCATAAATTTTCAAGTAGTTCAATGTGTTTGCAGATGAAATTGAGAAGCCATTGGAGGAAGCCTCGTTTGTGTTTTATAAGGTTGAATCTCATGAATTTATCGAAGCGTCTTTTGCTATTGTGATTCCCAAGAGCGAAGAGAAGATTACTAGTGTGGGCGCGAAAGAGATGATTACCAACAACACGCTGCTATTCGTTCACATGGAGAATTTAGTTGTAGTTGAAAAGGACCATAAACATGAACTGAATGTATCAACTTACCAAATGTGTTTTCTCATGTTGTTTCACAACTCTGATATGCTAAACTATAACAAGGTGGAACCGATGATTTTCACCTTGCGGACAAGGAGAGTTCGTCACCGGAGAGTATTTATCAGTTTGACGGCATCGATAGCTTTGTAACAAAATGAAAAAAAGGATTTGATCGCAGAGCAGAGAAAGTTAAAGTGGTGCAGTGTGAGCCCAGGATCGACCATGTAGGTCGCAAGCTATATCTCTTGATGGATTTTTTCTATTTGTTTTACTTATTTATTTATTTTAAATCTAGTTTAAGCATGTTGAGCCTTTTTATTATTATTATTGGAATAAGACTATATGGTCTATTTGTTTCATTAAAAGATTTAATTACCTATGTGGGATAATTAAATTGATAATGGTTTAGACCAAATGATTAAGCTCAACTTCTTATTCTTTTAAGACAAATTTTAATGGTCCAATTAGATTAAAAAATCCTAATTTATTTAAGACTTGTATATTTATTTTTGTTTTTTTTATATTGTTTGCCTACTTGTTGAGGTCCGTTTAGAATTAGAGTTTCACTACGAAACTCTCTAGTGATGTAATTTCCTTCTTTGTATTCAATTGTTGTTGAAATAAAAACAAAACCAAGATTTATCTCAGAAGAGAGAACGTCAAACCCTTAACCATTTGTTGAGCCTTCTCTCTTGCGTCCTAGCTATCGAAGAGTCTTTGCTCCCACAGCTGGTAGAGATCTATAGGCTTGATTAAATTCACCTATAAGTTTTCCTATCCTTTCTTTCTTCTCTTCTCAAGGCGTCTGCTGCACAAGCTTTGATATTAGAGCTAAGAGATCGACTTGTATCGCTCGATCTTTGATCAGCATGCCAACAAAGGTCACACCATCTCTTCCTTTGACGTTATTGATCTCGCATTTCCCTTCAAATCAAGAACCATGTCTCGATTTTCGTTCATCACAAACGAGTCGATCGCCATGCACCATGCCATCGACCAGTTGTCTCGACAAGCCGCCCAAATGCTTTCCACCCTCCATTGCATGTTGAATCAACCATGTGCGCGGCCAAGTCATGTTAGCTATGCGTCGACCACCGCTACACTTCCTTGCGTTGTCGCTGTCCTTGCTACGCCCGCTCGCCGTATCATTCATGTGACAACGATGCATCACACTCCGCTTGTTGACGCCTTTGCCAACGAACGACACCAGCAAAGGGATGAAGTAAAGATACATAAAACCAAGGAGAAATGCCCACTGGAATGAAAGTGTTGTCCCTCGAACGAGACCATGATTGAGACAGTTGCACCATCGGCCGAGATCATAGCCGAGGGTCGAGAACTCTTTATTGATGAAAGCTTTCCCATGAATGGAATTGGATGAAATTTGGACACAAGATAGCTGATAGCTACAAGAATTAGCTTTTATTTGGTGGTGTTTTGAAAACATTTGGACAAGCGGTCAAGAAGATATGATAATTTTCCTCAGGATATGTCATTTTGGCTCAAATATGAAGCAAACAACCATTTGGACTAGACCTCGACCCTCGGCCGAAGCTATGGCCGAGACACGGACCATTTGTGACATTCTAAGATATCCTCGACTATCACCCTCGGCTGCGGCCCGTCCCATTACACTCTTGTTTTATTTGGATCTGATCTGGTTTATCCCGGGTCGACCTAACTCATTTTGGAACATTAAAACCTTATTGTTTAAGGGTAAAAACAAATTTTTCTTATCATTTTAGAGTAACCAACTTAGAGAGAGTTTTGAGAGAAAAGGAGAATAGTTAGAGACCTTTTTGGGGATGTTGATCTTTGGATCATCATCTCCCATCTATTGAGATTCTTTATTTTCTTCTCTTATATGCTTCAATTATGTTTATGCTTTTGGTTATGTTTATTTTCTTGTCTTGTTTCATGTGTTTGATGTTTGAGTAGTGGATTGATGGGTTGGTGGTTTGGTAGATCTTAGGGTTTGGTAATGAAATCTTGATGCTTAGGTTGTTAGATCCTTATATCCTTCACTTAGGATGCTCCTAATGCTAGCTTTAGTCTGATCAACTAGTAGTCTTGATGGTGGGAAGACATCGCCCGACAGGTGTTTGATGAAAATTCTAGAAGAGTCTTTTTGTGGGCTTTCTTTTCCCAGCCAACGAGAGTTGATGTTAGGGTGTAAAATGGTTTTTGTGAGCTTGATTGATTAAACTTTACGTTGGCAAAAAAGAGTTTCGCTTGATTTATTGTTTAGCGAAGGGATCCAGCGACACAAGAGTGGGTTGGTCTATTGTAGTGTCTCATGCCCTAAGATGGTAGTTAATTGTGTTCTTGAATTTCTTGATTTGATTGCTTTCCCCCTAGATCAATTGCCTTGCTTAAAACCTATTGCTTCTATTTGATCATCTTATTTTACTTTGTTTACTTAGTTTGTCATTTGTATCAGTTTGGTTTCTTACTTACGTTTAGTTTGTTTTTTGTTTGAGTAGTCTAGCTTTAAGTTAAATCCCCCATTATTGATTGTTCTAGCTTAAGATTAAGTTTGTGTGTCCTAATGTGTTGATTCTAGGTTCCACGTGGATTCGAATCTGAAGTGATTTTCAACGACTAGTTGTTTGCATATGTTGTAATTAATTTAGTGTTTTAAAGTAAACATCAATTTGGCGCCATTGTCGGAGAATGTAGTGCAATTAGTCATTAGGATTAGGATTCATTTTGAGACTAGAGAGTTTATTTTATTTTGTTACTAACTTTCTTTCAAGTGTTTGTTCCTTTTTAGGTACAATCACAAGGGAGAAAATATGGCTTCAGATATAGCTTCCATGTTGAAGTCTTTATTAGAAACTAAAGATAGAGATGGCTTGGGAACCCACTAGTCATCATGGTTTTGAAAACTCATTTATTTATCAAGGACTTCCATATATGAAATTTTTCTCATGGAAACCAATATGGATATGGTGAAAGGTGCCAATCTTGGGACATGGAATATGAACATGGAAAACTTATTCTTTCTCAATCTCTAATAAAGAATAGACTCTCAACATGTTGAAGTTGCTTTTGGAAAGACAAGAGAAGTTTAACAAGAGTTTAAGCATGTTTGATACCCATGTGTGGGCTTGGAATCAAAGCTCAGAGGTTGATGCAACAACACATGAAGAGAATGATCAAATCAAGGATGATTTCCTACAAGAAGCTGAAGGACTGTGAAAGAATTTGAACTACTTCTTGATTGCAAGGTTGATGAGAATCTTGTGATAATATATGAAAATCCTTGTGAAGATGGTGTGATTGTTGAATGCACGGAAAACATAAAGGAAAACTCAATTGTTGAGAACGAGCTCTCAACCAAGAAACAAATGCATGTGCAACCCATGCTCAAGCAAGAGACAAAGGTTGAAAAGCCTAAGGAGAAACAAGAGAATCTCATTGAAAAGGCCTACAAGGAAGGTGATGAAGAGAAATCTCCAAAGGTACAACCCTATAGCAAGCATCTTGGCATAATCTACACAATGAATTGGGCATATATGATCCATGGAAGATACCATTTGAGGAGGTTAGGATGAAATAATTTAGGGGATGGTTTTATGATGAATATGATAATGGTGATCCAAGCCCATCCACACTTCTCTCTCAAAAAAGTGAAAGGAAAGTCAAGCTAGTGACTTAAAACAAGCGCACTTGGGAGGCAATCCCATGATATCCTTGTAAATACTTTTGATTTTCATTGTTTGTTTTGTTTTGATGTGTGTCTAATGGACCTAGATCACATGAAATGAACTTAAAAGAAAAGGTTTTGATCCAAAGGAAGGAACCATGATCAAAAAGTTGGTGGATTTGTCAAAGGAAAAGTGAAAGTATGAAGAAAATGAAGATTCGTGGCCAAGGTGTGTAGGAGTTGCGACCGAGGATCGTGACCGATGGCCTTTTCTGAAAAAGACTAGCTAAGGGTAATGCCATAGGCGATGTGTACGTGCCAACACTCCTCTGTCTGTGGCGAGGAAACGATGCAAGCTTGGTGAGACGTACGTTGTCCAAAGTGTGTGCACAAAGACTCGACAAGTCTCTTGGTCGAAGTCGCGAGAATGAATTCGAGAATGAAGGTATGGATAAAACTCAATATGGTTTTAAAGGTAGGAAACGGTTTTCTTTGATGTGTAGGAGACCACGGCTCAAGTAGATGTCCTTGAGAAACTTGAGTAGAAGAGAGGGGACTTCCATGCCATTATGAGATCAAAGGCATGAGAGGTATCTGCATTGTCAACCTAAGGCGTTTCGAGAAAGTAGTCACCTCCGAGTTGGTGAAGCGTGTGGACCTGCAACACATCTCTTGCCCTGAGTCGAGTGCACTGTCTTGGGTGCACACTGTAAATGATGCTAAGGGTGAACCCTTTAGTTTGAATGTCTTCCAACTCCAAGGTAAGACATTTGTTCTTGTTTCAGCACTTACACGAACCAAAACAACTACAAAGGTTATCGTGGGACAAGGAGGGCTAGTGCAGACTGCATCGTGTGAAGCTCACACCACAAAGCTTTTTTGGTCATTGTTCGTGAGTGACCAACTCGGTGTGAAAGAGACTGAGTACTGACTTGGATCCTTGGAGACTCAAGTGGGAACTCGAAGAGGTGCAGACACGAAGAAGGTGAGCTTGAAGAAGCCGCACGAGATGGAGCTGTAGGAAGAGGAAGAGAAGACCAGTCTGCTGGGACCGAGGACTCGAGCATTGGTGAAAATGATGTTGACATGGAGATGACGGCCAATGCGAGTAAGAGAAGGTACAAGGAGAACGAGGAGTTGGACATATCATGCACGTGAAGAGAAGGAGTAGGCCGAGGATTCGAGGTCGAATCTCTCAAACGGGGAGGGATCTGGTGCAGCGTGGCACCAGAGATCAAGAGCACTCGACCATGAGGTTCATTAAGGTTGCTTGATGGGCCAAAAATCTATCATATCATAAGAGTCCCTTGTTTTGATCAGGTCTATTAATATGGTCTATTTGTTTTTGTTTGTTTTATTCAATTAATTAAATAGGCCCATTAGTTAAAGCTCATCTGTTTCATTAATAATTATGGATTAAACTAGTAGGCCCATGGCCCATTAGGTTTAGGGTTTCTCTTAAGTGAGATGCCTATAAATATGTAATCTCATGCTGCACTTTGATATTTTGGAGCTGTTTTTATAAACTTGAGAGTTTTCTCACGTGAGAGTATCACACCCCTAAAACCTTAGCCGTCGTTGTAGGCATCTCGCATCTCACATGGTTTTTGTGTAAACCCAGGTTGAGTAAATGTATAGGATGCCTTAAAGTGAACCATAGGTGTGCGTAAACTCATACACATTCGCGTCTCATGGAGAGATGGAGAAATGGATAGGTTGCCCTGAAATGAACTGGAGGTGTGCGTAAACCCATACACCATCGTGTCTTATGGAGAGGTTAAGCAATTGGGAGAGTGTGTAAACCTGTAACCTCTAATGTTTTTGGAAACCCGCCTATCCATTTCTCAAAAGAATCCTACAAGAATGGGCAAATACAAGATTAAAAGAAAAAAAAAAACTAAATGAGAGAGAGCCTTGTCAAAGAACAAATAGAGGTCTTGTTAAGTTTGAAAAAGTTGAATCACATTATCCTTGATTGATAGCCCCTTTTAAGCCTTCACCATTAGAAATAAGGAGTCAATTTGGGTTCTTAGAGATCGGCATAGGTGTAGAGGATTTTGGGATTGGATACTAAACTTTGATGCAAGTATATTGTAGTCTTTCCAAAAGGATATATGGCTTCACATGTGGTTCACGATTCTTGGTTTGATAATTTGTTTGTTTTAGGTAAGATATTTCCATTGTTTTCCAACATCTCCTTTAGGTCTTGTAGTTTGTTTCCTTGAGGACACGCAAAAGATGAGTATGGGGGAGATGATATACATCATTATTTGCTAGTTTTTCATGCATTTTTTCATCTATTTACATCATTTAGGAATTGTAGTCATCCAATTTATTGTAAATTTCTATTTATTTTGCATTTTAGAGTCGTAGAGGTAAAGAGTTGCATATTTTCCTTTGTTTGAATCTTTTTCTAGGTGATTTGGAGCTACTTTGAAGGAGTGGAGACTTGAAGATAGATGTAGAAACCAACAGATGGAGTAAAATTGTATAAAACAAAGGAAAAATATCCACTGGAATGAAAGTCTTGTCCCTTGGCCGACACCATGATCGAGGCCGTTGCACCCTCGACTGAGATCATGGCTGAGAGTCGAGAACTCTTGATCAATGAAAGTCTTTCCATGAATGGAATTGGATGAAACTTAGATACAAGATAGATACAATAATTAGCTTTCATTTGGTGGTGGTTTGAAGTCATTTGGACAAGCATTCAAGAAGATATGACGATTGTCTTAGGATTGGTCATTATGGCTCAAAGATGAAGCAAACAACCATTTGGACTAGACCACGAACTCGGCCGAGACTATAGCCGAGGCACGGACAATTTTTGACATTCCAAGACATCCTCGTCTATCACCCTCGGCTGTGGCCCGTCCCAGTCCACTCTTGTTTTATTTGGATCCGATTTGGTTTGTCCTGGGTCAACCCAACTCATTTTGGAACATTAAAATCCTATTTTTTAAGGGTAAAACTACATTATTATTATCATGTTATAGCAGCCACCTTAGAGAAAGTTTTGAGAGAGAAGGAGCATAGTTGGAGACCCTTTTGGGGACGATGATCTTTGGATCATCATCTCCCATCTATTGAGATTTCTTATTTTCTTCTCTTATCTTCTTTCATTATGTTTATGCTTTTGCTTATGTTTATTTTCTTGTTTTGTTTCATGTGTTTGATGTTTGAGTAGTGGATTGAGGGGTTGATGGTTTGGTAGATCTTATGATTTGGTAATAGAATTTTGATGCTTATATCCTTCACTTAAGATGATTTTAATACTAGGTTTAGCCTTATCAGCTAGTAACCTTGATAATGAGAAATACATCGCCAGAGAGGTGTTCGTTGAAAATCTTGAAAGAGTTATTTTGTGGGTTTTCGTTCTCTAGCCCACGAGAGTTGATGTTAGGGTAGAAAGTCGTTTTTGTGAGCTTGATTGATTAATGCTTGTTAGACTTTAGGTTGAAAAATGAGAGTTTAGCTTGATTTATTATTTAGCAAAGGGTTTCAACGCCACGATTATTATCATGTCGTATGATGGTAGTTAATTGTAATCTTGCGCTTATTGATTTGATTGTTTTCCTAGATCAATTGCCTAGCCTAAAATTCATTGCTTCTATTTGATCATTTTATTTACTTTGTTTGTCATTTGCTTCAGTTTGGTTTCTTATTTGAGTTTAGTTTTTTCTTGTTTGAGTAGTCTATATTTAGGTTAAATCCCCCATTATCGTTTGCTCTTGCTTAAGCTTGAGTTCTTGTGTCCTAGTGTGTTGATTCTAGGTTCCTTGTGGATTCAAACCTCAAGTGTTTTCCAACGACTAATTGTTTGCATTTGTTATAATTAATTGAGTGTTTTAAAGCAAACATCAACACTTTAGTTTCGGCCTCAAACTTTCAAGACTCATGGAACCACAACTTTCCCATTTTGGCCAAGATTTACATTCAATGCTCCAACGCCCATATTATTCTATGTGTGTGATTCCCCCTTTTTTTTAGACTTATGAACGTTATGTAAGAGCTCTATATAAGCTCATCTCATTCTCATTTGTAAGGACACCTTTGATCATTGATTTAATAAAGTTTATTGTTTCTCTTCAAAGACCGAGTTGTGTTATTTCATTTATAGTTTAGTGTGAGAGACATTCTTCTCTTGTGAGGCTGCAAATTTAAAATGCTTGCTTGTGAGATACAAGACTCTCTTGTTTGTCTATTGATTGTGCGAGTCAATCCCTTCCACCTCCATCACAACCTTCGATCCACCTTCCGCAAAGCCAAAGCTTGAAATCTCTTTATCATTGAGTGATCTTAAGTTGGAGTAATTCCAATCTTAAATTATTTGGCATCAAAGATAAAAGCTCCCAAGTTGTATTCATCCAACTTTTATCTTTTACATTTATGTTTTGATTTTGCTTCTCTATAAATAAATAAATAAATAAAAACCCACAAATTTTTTGTTTTCATGTGTTTTTCTGTTTTAATTTTATAAAATCCATAAAAACTCATAAAAATTTAATTTATTTTGTTCTTCTTAGTTGAAAACCCCTAAAAGCCATAAAAATTATTGCTGTGATTTTTAGAAATTGTTTGCTATTTTATATATTAAAAAGAAAACCAAAAACAAATTATTTTTCTGTTTGAGCTTTTGATTTTTTTCTTTGTTTTTGAAAAGAAAAGAAAATATAAATTGTTTGTTTTAGCTTTGTTCTTCTTTTGCTTAATTGTCAAAGATTTGATTCTATTACTTTTGATTTTTGTTTTTAGTTTAAAACAAATATATATTTATGTGTTAATACACATGAATATCATGAATAGTTCAATTAATACAAAGAAGTAGTCCATGCTTAGACATAGTGACTAAAATAGCACACAATTTGTGTGAAAAGTCTATTATTTCCAAAAACGTGATCTAATTACGAAAACTTCCATTAGTATGAAGGAAAGAAAAAGGCGTCGCATCTTCTTCCTCGCTTCGTCCCCGTATAACCCTAAAATTCTCTCCACTGAATCAACTCATTCCTATCTCTCTGATTGAGGGTTCGTGGTTCTCTCTTCAGGATTCGGTATTTCTCGGACTCAGTTGTCGGTAACCTGTAAAGCGTTTGGAGTCGCCGTAATCAAGGGTAAAGTTTGATTTGTGCATAAAGATTATATGTCGATTAAATCATTTAAATTTTGGTTTGTAATCTTGAAATCCGCATTGGTATCAGTGTCGTAGATAATTTTTCGAAACCAAGGTTGTAAGGAAACCAAAGTGGTAAGGACCTCTTGCACTAAGAAGCGAAGGTTAGTTTGATTACCTTTCAAAGTGTGTTTATTTCGTTCAAAGCTGCAGAGTATAGATCATGGTTTTGGGTTTTGGGTTTTTGGTGTGTGGGGGTATATGATGAAATATAGCTACCGAGTTATGTTGTTGGGCTTTTTGGGTTATTGGGTTTGTTGGTATTCAATGAAATATAACTACCGAGTTATGTTGTTGTGGAAAACTCTGTACGGGAACGACAACGACGGTCTGGTTAGGTGGAAAAGACTTGGGGAGGAAAAATGTACATAATTATTGACATTATGGTTACAAAGGCATGTGAAACTGACTTGTGTTGTATATGTTTCATGTTCAGGATGTCAATTTATCCTTCTTTTTTCCCTGTTGGAGAAACACATCCACTTCAATTTATCTAAACTGCTCCTTAGCTAAAATTAAGAGTATGAAAGGTGCAATTGGGCAAGAGGTATGGGATGAACTGGTGGAATCACCAGTGGGGGTTATTCTCAAACTTGCAGAACTGGGATTAATTTTATGTGGGAAGATTGTGCAATATTTTTTGTGTAATCAGTTGTTTGTGAACAACATTCACGAGGTCTGGTGATGATTTGAAGGTAATCTAATGAGGTTCTCACTACATCAGTTTGAAGCAATAACATTTATGACTTGTAATCCAATTGTGCATGTGGAATAAGAAGTGGATCACACAGAATTTTGGGGTGAAATAGGAGTATCTGTAAGGGAAGGACCAACATTTGACCAGCTTGCAGCTGTGATGGAACAATGTAAAGATTGGTCATATGAAAAAATAAAGATGGTTGGGAGGTTGGTGATTCTACATAATGCGATATACGGTCTTAATCATGGGTCCAAATTGGAGTTGAGCACTGCCAAGCAAGTGTTTGGAGGTGAGTTTTATAGTTTTCCTCGGGGTCGGGTTGCCTTCTCATGTTTGATGGAGTCTATAAAGGTGGCAAATCTGGAGCATTCGTTGATCACACTACATGGCTTGGCTTATCCGTTAGCCATATGGATATACGAATATGTGTCTAGTTTTGGTAAAATGTATGGGCGTTGACGAGGAGAAAACTGCAAGGGTCTGCTATTACTTAGATGAGGAGGGTATTGGCCGAGAGAGTTTGATATTGTAGAGGCGGTGAAAAAAGTGGGAGAGGTAAGTAAAATGAGAAACAAGTTTTTAAAAATTTACTTAGTGATGAAACGAGTAATTAAAATTGAGTAAATGAGATGGTAGGATGCTGAAGTGAGTAGCTAGATTGGTGAACTGACATGGTTGTTGGGTGTAATGCAGATAAGTATGAGACACATGCATCCAATATCTGTAAAAGAGAGGTTTCCTGTTTAGGGAGATAAAAATCATAAGGAACAGGATCCAAGGCTGGACAAGTTGTGAGTAGATTTAATATCTGGTGAAGTCGAAAAGTTAGCTCTAGAGGTTAAGGCGGATGCGGAAAAGATTTGTAAGAAAAAGTTTGGGAAGTCATGTAAGGAAAAGGGTAAGGAGAAGGGTAGAATAACAGTTAGGCAGAATAGAGGAAAACATCAGGGAGCTAAGAGGAGAGGCAGAATGTAGTGCTCCAACGAATGCCACTAGAAACGTAGAGGAAAGGCTTATCAATCGAGTTGTGCCTAAAAGAGCTGATGGGTAGAAGAGAGGATGACATACGATAAGGAACATGCCTGTACCCCTACCGCAACGTCGAGATACTTAGTCCAAATTCAGACAACGATTTGACTTAAACCATTCCATGACAGAGATGATGTTGTCGGAGTTGGTGATGAAATGGAGGGAGAAAGTGATGATATGGTAAGTTGTGTATAATATGTAGTGTCAAGTTTTAAATCTTAATATTGAGGTGAGTTATGGGGTTTGATTTAATATTTTGATGTATGTGCCATCAGTCATGGTTGGTGTTGGGAGACAATGAGGTAGACGATGATGGTTTACCGGTGTCAAGGCTTGTGAAGCAGAAGAGGCCAGTGGAAACTGTCAAGGCAAGTGGTAGGAAGAAGCAAAAATTAGAAAAGGGGAAGGTTGTAGATGGGAAGGGGGAAGAGGAGAAGGGGTTAGATGGAAAGGGTGAAGAGCGAAAGGATATACATGTTGAGCAAGTGGGAGAAGATAAAAAGATGAGAAGATGAAACAAATGTGTTTGATAGGAGAAGATGACGTGGAAGATATTACAGAAAAACTTAGGGCAGCTAATAACATATTAGAGCAGTCATCATCAGGTGACAGTGGAACAAAGATGGTAGGCAGTTTAGTGGGTGCAGCAATGAAGGCTATAAATTGTGGCATTTCAATAGTGGATAACATGCCTATTATGTCAAAGCGTGTTCCTCAGTTGGCCGGGTCTCAAAAACATCATTTTGGAAGAAATTCAACTGTAAAGCGCGTCATAGATGTTGCTAAAAATACGAAATGGGATGCTCTTTATAAAATAAAGTTTGGCCGGCTACAATTATTTATTAAGTAAGTATATTGGTTAGTAATTATGATATGTGATGAAATTATGTGTTATATATGATGGTTATTTGAGTTATGTGATTTTTGGTATGACAGTTCATCAACATCTAAAGAAGTGGATGCTAAGTTTTACAAAGATCTGACATTGCACAGGAGGTTCTGGAGAAAAGATAATTAAGGGAGGCATGATTATGGATAATTGACAGCATATTGCACAGACAATGAGGCTATTCCGGATATTATTTATAGGACCAAATTCGCCATATAATCCTCGAGCTGACTTCATTTCCGAGGAGTTAGTACAAAATATGAAAAGAGATAATGTCTAATATTTGATGAAACCCTCGAATTTCTGGGTGAATAATTGTTATGTTGGTCATTTTGAGGGACAAATGCCTGAGGATGCAGTTACAAACAAGAAATGGTTGTATGATATAGACCATTTATATGCAGTCGTTCACGTTGGAGGTAATCACTGGAGTGCATGTGATGTTGATTTCACAAAGCGGATAATAAATGTGTAAGATAGTATTCCAAACCATGTAACTGATGAAGAGATCATTGAGGTTGTTAATCCGCTAAGGACGATAGTAGCTGCATTATTGGAATTATGTGCAAAAAACACCGATCGGAATAAGCCTACGACGTTTGAGAGGATAAAATCCATAGAAAGACATAAAGAAATATCCCTCAGAATACTAACGTTGGAGATTGTGGAGTACATGCTCTTAAATATATAGAATATCTTGTTATGGATGTTAGATTTGACGGATTGTGTGATAAGAATGTACATGTAATCAAGGAAAAATTAGCAGTTGACCTCTTTGAAATGCAGTTCCCACAAGATGGTTCGAATGCACAAAACTTTCTTATTCCACATCTTAGAGATTAGATATAGTAGTGTGGAGGTATTGTAGAAAGTTGTATTTGTTGGTAACATTTTTTGGTAGCTAGGAATCTTACCGTTTGTACTAACTTAATTGTAGTATCAACACATTAAAAATCAAAATGATCTAGTGCATGGTCTTTGTAGGCCAGGGCTTTTAAATTGGTACTCATAGTCCTGTGAATTAAAATTGGAAAGCTTAGGGCAATATTTGAAAAGGACGATTCTTACATAACATAGAATGTTGTTTGCTTGCACTACGAAATACAAAAATTAGTGTTGGCTTACAACATGTTAAGCATATCGTAAATGACCAATAAGCTTTTCGAGACGGCCATCTATTTTTTCCACTAAAACTTTCAGCTTGCCAATCTCTTCAGCATCGTTTTGTATCTGATCACACAGCAACTTAATATGTAATTTAAGGCGAGCTAGGTTTTCAATCTCATCGATGTGGTCGTCCACCTTCCTACACAACCTTTCAACCTCTTCCTCGATCCAAAAAACCCATTCTTTCCTTCGTCGGAGCCCATCATCCTAAATGAAAATGTAGCACGGTGAGGTAAAAACATTTTTCCTAATATTTCAAGTAAACGTAGTTTTCACATATCCTATACGCACACCTTATACTGAGGATAAGTAAAATATTTATTACCGGAGGCCAGCTCGGTTGTGCACTCCTCAATGATCCGTAGACCACATGGACACTTCAAAGGAACACCGTAGTCACTAAGGGAAAAATTGTAAAGTTCGTCGAGGTAAGCCTTATGCCTTGTCATCTCAGCCATTTCTTCATCGGAGGAGTCAGACATGATTTCCTAAATTCCCTGATACAGTATATAAGATAAGTCATATGATAGGCATAGGAATCGGCGTCCAACCTAAGAACAAACAAGATTTCTAAATAGTGACTCTCAATCATAACGTCACTCTAAATCAAATCATATCAGTGAGATTCATTAACGAAATCGAGATTGATAACGTAAATGTAAATGATACATAACTTGATAGCATACCCAATTCCAAAGAACAAAGTAAAAACAATATCCATGCTCACAAACATAACGTGTTAAAAAATCGATCCAGGAGTGAGATTCATAACCTTATTTGAGAGTTAAAGCATGAATACAAACAAAATCTAACTTAATAACATAACCTAAAGCAAATTAAAAAGAGTATTAGAATATGGAAAGAAGAAAAGCAAAGATGGAGATTACTCATTGAGCTAATTGATGAATGGAGATAATAAACTTGGGTTTATTGAGGGAAAAAAGTTGAAGCTGGCAAGGAGACAATAGGTTAAATGGGTAGATATAATGGAAATAAAAAAAGCGTAAAGTCGGGAAACTGAGAATTTGGGTAACCGCCCAAATTAAATAATGCGTGGCAGCTAGGAAATTTGGTAAACGCGCCAAAGGTAAGTTGGGAAAAAGGTTTGAGTTTTCCCATGAATTTTGACTATAATTATACATAAGATAGTTAAAAAAACAACTATTATGTCTTAATTATTTATGTATATGAATATTGCATTCCTATTTTCATATACGCAGCGTTTCACTTAAACTAGAACAACATGACGTTTCATTGACATCTAACAAACCTACAAGATGTTCATTTGGAAAAATATGTACGCATTTGTCTAAAATATGTACAATTTTATTAAAAAAATTTAGGTTCCTTGGAGACTGTGTCAACGACATTTTTCTTACATAAATATGTAGCCATTCTTTTAAAATCCACTTAATTATGTATAATTTTGTAGCTTCTACGCCACGTGTTAAGAATATTCTAGTGTGCAAAGATCTAGGTTAGAACAGTAATTGCATGCTCACCCCCTATAAATGCCAGATAGTTGAGCGAAGAAAGTTAACTGCTTTCACTTTTCACTATAACGAAACTTCTTCCAACACAAACGCGCTTAGGCGTTATCATTGCTCAATCTCACCCAAAGGTAAGTTACTTCGCTCAATCTGTTAATCTAGTTCTTCTTTTCATTCGTCTGTTAATCTCGTACTTGTTCTTCCTTAAAATACTTCTTGGAATCCTTCATCTATTTGTTATTTCTTACTCTGTTGGTTCATCGCTTCGTCTTCCATTACATGTGATTTATTTTCCCGTTAATATCTTGTTAACATCCATAGATCTGGCTGTTGTTTTCTTGAAATGTGTATAACAAGAGAATCCTCTAAACATATATCTCATTGTTTTACCCTCTTGTTGACATTGTTAGTCCCTTGCTAGTTTTTGTTAATCTCGTTTACTTGTTCGTCTTTTCATTTTCTCCCTTTAATCTATACGTAGATCTATCTGTTCTTTCAAATCAATGGGTTAATCGTTTCGTCTTCCATGTGTTGTTCTTTTGTTGCTTTTAATATCTTTATTGTTATACTTAGTAACTTAACACTACTGACTGATTCCTTAAAAAATGGGTTAATCGCTTCGTATTGCTCTATTGCGATGCTCTTCCTTTTATCTCATCCACGCTTCATTTATCTCTTGCATATTTTTCTTTTTGGCACATAATGTTCTTCCGAAAGTTGTTGATCTGACGTAAATGGTCTTGTTTTTACATCAACTATGAACAAGGGTAATGCTAACCCACAAGACTCGGCTGACGAGTACGACATCGAATGGAGTGACTCACGTGGCTCCAATGAGAGTCCAAAAAATCACGAAACCCGGAAGCAAAAACATTTTCCTCATTCATTTCTTCAACAAGTTGAAATCCTGCTCAATGGAGGTGGCTAATGCCAAGCAGTGGTTGTGCTCAGCCTGTGTGGGGAAAGCATGATCTAATGATTGTTTCAATCTCCACACTCTGCTGGCACATGCTAAGACAAAGTTAAAAATTCGCATGAAACAGGATTTAAGAGGACCTGGAGTCAATCCCGCTGGGGCTGTGGAAGGATGAATGTACGGGATAAGAGGGGGCTCTCCGCCGAGAAATTGCGAGAGGTTGTGAATATGGTGAACAATGATATCGTCTGGCCACCAACTGTCATAATTATGAACACGTGCCTCGACAAAGATAACCTGGGAAATGTGACTTTCTTCTCAAGGTTTTCCTTATTTTCTTATTTTACTTATTCTTTTATATTTGATCATATCTTTATCGTTCAAGTGGCTTGGCATTGGTAATCTGGAGTTGCTGCAGCTTTTCCTGAGTTACAACCCTCTGAAAGAATAATCTTCATATGGCCCCACGGGACATCGTGGAATGAGTGCTTTGATTTTCGAGAGCTCTCTTGATGGGTTGTGCAACGCTGAACGCCTCCATACCCAGTTTGTGCGAGAAGGGTTAGACCGCCAAGCGTGAGAGTGTTATGACAGTCTCTGGTGTGGATCTAGACGCCAACTCTTCGGCTACAAGGCAAGCAACAAAGACATGGTCCTCTTCAACAGACATTCTCACGATACTTTTACTTCACACTTACAACTTACCTTTGTGATATAAGTTTGTTCCATTTACATGTCGCTGACGATTGGGTTTCTATTGTTTCCTTTTTAGGCATTAACAGTGGATCGACCCTGAAGTATGTCATCAGGAACTCGGTTGACTTCAGGAACCCGACGAGTACTGGATGGGATGAAAAACGCCGGAGACTTCTGTAGTTGGTTTGCAAGCCTTCTTCACTCGCTTTCATCACTCAACTATCTACAACTCTCTAAAACTCTTTACAACCCCTCCTCTCTAACTCTATCTTATGAAAAACACTACTTTTGGTTTTTTGGTTTTCTGAGTCTTTTTCCGAGTTCTTTGGAAAAGACTTTTTTATTTTTGAACTTTTAGGTCTGTTAAAACTTTGCTTCAGTTCAACGTACCTAACCTAAGCTATGTTTCATATTTAACCGTCATTTTCTACTTCTTATATCTGCCAATATTTCCATAATTTAACCCAAAATCATTCACTCCAAAAAGACGCTCACAAAGCCGCGTGTTTGCAATTTGAAAACAGTCAAGATTAAACCAAAACATTTGGTTCCGACCAAAAGGATAACAAGTATTACATGATCATATTTTCATAAAATTCCGATTTCTCAATTGTCTCTTACAACTTGATTTTTAGGTTTTCACAATTTCATTCTTTCCTTGTACTCAGTCGTTATCTTCTCGGATAGTAAATTAGAATTGGATATGAAACACGTAATAAAAAGGTAGACCACATAATATTTATTTCTGGTTATTAAATTAAAGCCCAATCTCCGGCCCAATAAATACCAATTTTTACATCTAGATGTTATACGGGTCTTAAAGACTTATTGTGGAATTTCCTCCCCGTTTACACTTATTCGATCGAGTAATTACCCATAAAATTGCATCTCCTTCTTCTTGGCAAGTATTTTTTACCATAATCATCCAGCCTCTATCACTTACTAATCCATAAACTGGGTTATTATAATGCCTCGCTGGGTTACATCAATATCGCAACAAATTCCAAACACCAAAATCCTAACAACATCGGCAATGAACATTGTCATCTCTTAACAGGCTTTGAACATCCTTTGCACTCTTTCCTTAACCTTTAATCAACGGATGACTTTTCTTTCGCTCCTCTAAACACCTCCGAATTTACCCTACCTTTGAATTTACCACGTCATGATCTGCGATGTTTATATTGGAATTCA
The DNA here is from genome assembly GCA_009757365.2 of Lepidium campestre. Lineage (NCBI taxonomy): Eukaryota > Viridiplantae > Streptophyta > Magnoliopsida > Brassicales > Brassicaceae > Lepidium > Lepidium campestre. Next base: position 13,753 of record WJSH01008201.1, on the reverse strand, counting down.
GTCGCCATAGATTTAATAAAGGAAGGGAATCCTCCCTCCCAACCGGAAGGTTTGTAAAATTTGAAGACTTATACGAAGAGAGAGACTTTGGAATAACAAGTTTTTTAGCAAATACTTATGCAGCGAGTCGAAACTTGTTTTCTTTTGCTTTTGGCAGAAACTATGTACAT
>WJSH01008195.1:12847-26795 GCA_009757365.2 Lepidium campestre | reverse complement strand
TATCTGTCTGCTTCAATAGGTCAATTTGGAAAGCTTACCACCTTGGGAAGAGAAGAAAATGTTTAAAGAGTATGTACATTGATTTATTCTCTGATATATTTATGGAGTTTATGTTCATATGAAGTTCTTTTGGGTTTTAAATGTTGTGCAATTCCTTTTCTTTCCCACAGTTTTATGGAGGATCACAATACTGGTACATTTACCTCCAAAAAGTAAGCTTCTTCTGTTGTGGATGTTTATACGTTGTTGAATACTTATGGTTGAGATTAGTTGTTCATCAAAGATCTGAATTTTTGCAGATACTATGACATTGATGGTTACTATAGACTTAAGTTGGAAAAAGAGATGAAAAAGGGTTTGAAGAAGGCTGGAATAAGTGAACGTACTGTGTTCAATGACGAGGAACAACGCCGGTAACCAAAGATTCTTACTTTATATCTGCAGTAGTAATACTATTCGATGCCTTTACTTAAAAGGCATGTCTTTTGGTGCTTGTTTCAGGCTAGAGATGCAGGAGTTACGCGAAAAGCAGAAGGAAGAAGAAGTTCTAGCTCTAAAGCGATCAATGGAAGGCGGAATGGTCAGTGTCTTGTTTGAAATCTCATTGTTTTCTTTGCCATCAATCTGCTTACTTGCACAAATCTTATTCGATCATAAAACAATGACAGGCACAAGCTATGAAAGAGCAAGCTCGGCTAAAGGAAGAAATGGTGTACTTATACAAGATTGGAGACATGGAGGTTTAATACAAAAAACATTTTTTTTTCCTCTGTGCGTTGGATCATCCTGAGTTCCATTTTTCATTTTCATTAGTTAATGTAACGCTTTCGATCTTGATGCTTACAGGGTGCAGCTGCTATACAAAGAAGGTTGGATCCAGATTTACCGAGTTGATGAAGAAGTTTTGGTTGACCTACATCATCTTCTAGATCCTGTTTCTAAATTATATTTCCAAAAATCGAACTTTTGTAACATGACGATAAGATACAACAATATTTTGTCTCCTAGAGCCCTATAAGCATGACAACTATTTCTTCGATATCACTTTATTCATATATAACGTTCCAAATTACAATACAAATAACAGTTCATCACTGTTAAAAAGTAAAAACATCACGAAACGCAAACAAAGAAAATCATCACAATCGAAAACAAAAGGCCACACACAAACATTACATTCCAAATATGGTATAGTTATAGTGGCATGTGTCGAATCTCTATTTAGAGATTTCGATGACCGAAAAGTGAAAAACAGAACATACGATTTCACAACGAGAAAAACCTGTTGCAGAGGCTAAAGTTTCAAACTCAGAAAGAGATCTCTCCTTACTATTGACTTGTGTTAAGATTGTCATGTCCATACCAAACACAATGTTAGACCAAATGTCTCCACTCTTTGCTTCCTCCGGTATAACCATTTCCACTACTATAACTTTCCCATTTTCAGGAAGACTTTTCCAACAGTTTTTCAGAATTTTTACGCAATGTTCATCACTCCAGTTATGTAATATCCACTGTAATGATTCGAGAATCGAGATTATTATGGTGTAATATATAGCTTTGCTATTCAAAATCTTTATGTATTTTGTCAGCTGATATATAGATAGGGACTTACTTTCATGAAAATGACATCTCCATCTGGAATGTTTGTAAACATATCTCCCGCTACATATTTTATACCTGAAACCAGTTTTGTTGACGATTCTACTTAACCATAATGAATTTAACTATCTATCAAGCTTAATTTTCCTTGGCAGTTTCATAAATCTTTCACTGGACACAACATTCTTATTATATATATATATATAGAAAATGAAGATTCATACCGGGATAAAGAGGATCACGGGCTATAACCGGAGGTAAATCGAAATTGATACCCAAAATATGAGGATACATTGAAGTGATGAGACTCAGTATGTGACCATGTTCTCCTCCAACATCCACTAAAGTCTTCATATCTTTGAATCCATAGTAAGTTTCTAGAATTTTGTTCATAACCATAATGGAAGATTCGGACATAGCACGATCAAACAGTTTGCCGTGTTGTTCATCCGACTTAAGGTATTGGAATAGTGTCATCCCATGAGCAGAACTGAATGCATCTTTACCTTCTAATATCACTCCCTTGAGATGTCTCCTATTGAATACAAAAAATAGCTTATTAGTCATTTCATGGTACAAGCAAGTATAAACGATTTGTTGTAAACCGGCGGGTCTAGTCAATTTGAAGAATCAACTATGTTTGATTGTGTAATCTTCAATGAAAGTTAAACGTACCAAGAATTGACGTTGACTTCACTAAGGTTCATCATGAGTTGAGGCGCAAAAGAGCCCAAGCCTTCACTATTGTTCAAGAAATAATTGCAGACCGGTTCGGCTGCATATACCCTCCCGATTCTGCCGGTTTGACCGTTATCTTCTTTTTATTTTTTTGTTAAAAAGAAGTTAAAAGATTAGAAGATGTAAAGCCCCCGGCGAGGATCGATGGTTTGACCGTTATTTTGCATTACAACATTACGACATTTCAAGATTTCATAACTAGCGAGAAACCGCAGCATACGGTCTAGCAACACTGGAGCCTCCGGGTTACTAGGTTTGGTTTGGAGTCTTTTTGCTATCTCAGAAGGTGAGAGCCACATACCATCGCCTATGGTGGCAATGATATCGATGACACCGAGCTCCAAGACGGCTCTAAGAACCATGGGAAAGGCTGCTAAGTTCGAGAGCCTCGTCGCTAGCAAGCTGGCGTCTTCAACTTGTTGTGCACCTTTGGTCTGGCTATATTTAGGTTGAGGGTAAATAGTTGAGGGAACTACAAATTGGTTTTCCATGGTTCTTGATTGAAGGGAGTGATGCTAAATATGTGGCTTGGTTTCAAATGTCTCTTTGTGCCATTTTATAGGGTGAAATTTAGGATGAATAGAGAGACATTTGATTAGGTGACTAACAATAACCTAAGACTAGACAGATATGCAGCCAAACATTATGTCTAATATCTTGATTTTTATTGTTAAGTTATAAGCGATAATGGAGAAAGCATTCATTTAGTTGCACTAACTTCATTAAAGTGGTATTTAGGCCAACACATTTTAACGAAATAAGAATTTATATAGAGACAAGTGTCATACTCAGACTGAAAGAAATCGACCGAATCACAATGGTTTATACATGCGAGTGATAAAAAAGCTTATGGAATTATGGAAACAATCATTAACCAAACAATAATTAGCAATCAAATGATTATCTCTCTCCTAGGTCGAAGGTAAGCGATTGTCTACAGTGTCTTCCTTCTCTTCGCATCTCCAACACCTCTCACGACGACATAATCTTCCTCCTCCTTTCTTAGGCCCGTCCCACCTTATGGGACACAAAAACCGACCTAGTAGGAAACCTCCGGGAAAATCTTCGTCGGTTTCTCCGCCAAATTTTTTTGTGATTTCGTTGTCGGTCTCTCCACCAAAAGCTTCTACGATTTCGCTATCCGTTGATTCTCCTTCTGATGCCTTGCCTTCTTCAGCCCCGACTGTGGTTGCCTCTGGTGTGTCTGGTGATGTACCTGTGCATGGTAGTACTCCAGTTACGGCTATAGTTCCTTTGAAGTCTCAGTCTGTTGACTCTCCCTTAGCTGACAAGGTTGCTCAACCTCTGTCACCTACCCCTAACCCTGTAGCCTCGTCTTTGGCCGAGCCTACTGCAGTTGCTGCTGCAACTGCTCCAGTGCCGCCAATTCAAGCTTCACTGTCTCCTTTGTCGGTTTCGAAAGCTGCCAATTGGGCAAATCTGTTTAAAACAACATCCAAAGCTTTATCTAGGAAAGTTCTACTCGGACCCCTCTCCACAAAGTCTGATTCACTCCATCGTGAATGGAATATGGAGCAAGAACTTTAAGGATATTTCAGTTTTGAAGTTAGAGGGTTTTGCCTTCATGTTCAAGATTCTAAATTCACTGACCCATAGTCGTGTCATTTCCTAGAGGCTTTGGAGCATTGAGGGCCAAACCATGTTTGTGGATAAATGGATTCCTGGTATAATTCGTGTTAAGCCAGAGTTGTCTTCTGCCCCGATTTGGTTATAGCTGCATGATGTGCCGTTCCAATTCTACAACGAGGATGGACTTGAGTTGATTGCAGGTATGGTGGGTGACCCGAAGCACCTCCATCCTGCAACAACGAGCAAGTCCAACTTAGATGTAGCAAAAGTGTTCACCTTGATTGATCTGAGAGTGCTTCTCCTAGATGCGGTGAATGTACGGTTTTATTCTGGAGAGATCAGAAGAATTCACATCTCTAGTCCTTGGATGTCGCCGTTCTGTGCACACTATAAAGAGATTGAGCACAATATTAAGCGATGCAAGTCAACGCCAATCACTTGCCTCAAGTGTAAATCCACCTCTCACTCTTCTGTGGGATGCCCAAGAGCAAAGAAGCCCTTTAAGTGTATGAGCAGGGAGTCTACTGTCGTTGCAGATCCTATGCACGAGCCTCTACCAATGATCGCTGGTAAGTCTATCGAGCATGCTGCTCTAACTAAGGATCATGTTCCCCCACTTCAGTCGGCGCTAAAGAGCTATGGTAAGTCTGTCATCCCTGAGTTGTTGCCTATTGTTGAGTGCCCGAGTGTTGACAAGACTAAATCTAGCCCGCCTATTAAGTGTCAAAGTATTGCGGTTCTTGATCCTGGTAATTCTGTTGTTTCACCTCATAAGTCAGACACATCCGACACCAATTCTAGTAGCTCGGGCAGTCCCATTGCTGTTGAAAACCCTTTTGAGAAATTAATGCTTGTGCATTCTAAGTCGCACCGTCAAAACAGAAAGGTGAAGGATATAGGCAAGAGCCTCAAATAAGTCACTTATATGTAAAGTGACATTTTTTGTTGAAACGTCTGCGGGTTAAATAAGCAATCCCATATGAGCGGACTTAAGAAATGGTTGTATAGATATAAGCCTCTTTTTGGATGTCTCCTTGAAACCAATGTCAAGGAACATAAGAAACATAAGTTTGTCCAACTTGGCTGTGTGAAGACAACTACGGCTTCTCTCCTTTAGGAAGGATCTAGGTATTATGGCATCTTCCTGTAACAGTTACGGTGCTATTTAAATATGCTCAGATGATTTGTTGTGAAGTTACTTTGTCCTTCATGTTGCAGCATGCTATGATATTGCTTGGTGGAAGGAGATTGAGATATTGGCAGCGATGCAAGCTGTCACATATATTGCTTGGTGTGTGTTAAGAGATTTCAACCAAGTGCTCAACTTAACAGAACAATCTGGATCAGACGGGTTCCGTATTGACAATGCAGTGAGATGTTTTTGTAATTATCTTGCAATGTCTAGTCTTGAAGACTTACCTTTTCGTGGCTGCTCTTACACTTGGTGGAACAAGAGGAAAGCAGATCCTATAGCCAAAAAAATGATAGAGTCTTGGTGAATGATGCTTTCCTAGATTCATTCCCCTCAGCCTCTACTTATTTTGGGGAACCAAACTTCTCAGATCATGCGTGTGACACTGTTCAACTAGTGTGAAATCAACCTCATAAGAGGAAACCATTCAAATTTTTGAACTTCTTATTGCCGAATGTAGAGTTTTTGGAGATAGTTGATGTCAACTGGTTCTCTCTTAATTATGTTGGCTCAGACATGTTTAGGGTTTCCCAGAAGTTGGATGCTCTCAAGAGCTTTATTAGAGATTTTAGTCATATAAACTACTCTAGCTTGGAGATGCGAGTACATGAAGCCCATGATAACTTGTTGCATTGCCAACCTGCAATGTTAGCTGATCCTTCCTTTTCAAATGCTGACAGGGAACTACTTTTTCAGCTCAAATGGCAAACGCTAACAGATGCGAAGGAGCGGTTCTTGAAGCAGAAGTCAATAATTACTTAGCTAAGAGAAGGAGATTCCAACTCCAAGTTCTTCCACAGGGCTGTGAATGCAAGAAGAAGGGCTAATCACATTCAATTTCTAGAGGACAAAAATGGTAACAGAGTTGACTCGCCGGAGAAAATTGAGGAGTTGTGTGTGAGTTATTATTCAGGTCTTCTTGGTAGGCTTGAGGAACCAAGGATGTTCTTACAAGAGGACATTGATCGGCTCATCAACTATCAATGCTCTGTGGACCAATCTCAAGCACTTAGTGCGCCTTTCACTCGAGCAGATGTCAAAGCTGTTTTCTTCTCTTTGCAAAGAAACAAGTGTAGCGGGCCTGACGGCTATTCAATAGAGTTCTTCACACATTGTTGGCCTATCATAGGTGGGGAAGTTACTGCTGCAACTCTAGAATTCTTTGCATCAGGTAAATTGCTTAGGTCTTGGAATGCTACTTTGTTGGTTCTCATTCCGAAAATCAGTAATGCTTAATAAGCTGACAGACTTTCGGCCCATCTCATGCCTTAATACGCTGTACAAAGTGGTTGTGAAGCTCCTAGCGCAGAGGCTAAAGCGGCTGCTGGTTCAACTTATATCCTCCAACCAATCAGCTTTTCTGCCTAGAAGATTGATGTGTGAAAATGTTCTATTAGCCACAGAAATTATGCAAGGTTACAATACGCAAGACAACCCTTCAAGAGGTATGCTTAAAGTGGATCTTTGTAAGGCGTTTGATTCTGTTAATTAGGACTTCGTGCTTGCAGCGTTGAAAGGGTTAGGGCTGCCACACGTGTTCATTAGCTGGATTACATAATGCATTACCACTCTTACCTTCTCAGTGATAGTAAATGGAGGTGTTGTTGGCTATTTCCAAAGCAAAAATGGATTGAGGCAAGGAGACCCTTTGTCTCCGTACCTTTTTGTATTTGTTATGGAAGTTTTTTCCAAACTCCTCCAATCAAGATATGAGTGTGAGTACATCAGGTATCATCCAAACACATCAGGTATGCAGCTGTCACAATTGATGTTTGCAGATGACGTCGATCATCTTTGACGGATCTAGTTCCTTACTGGATAAGATTAGAAGCAAATGTAGAGGATGGACAATTAAGGCCTTATCTTTCTCTTGGAGGGCTCAACTATTATCATCTGTCATCCAAGGCATTATTGTTTTCTGGATGACGACATTCAAACTTCATAAAGGCTGTATCAAGCAAATTTATTCAATATGTGCAAGACTTCTTTGGACATGTGACATTGATTCAAGAAGCAAAGCTAAAGTGGCGTGGGCAACTGTATGCCTACAAAGAGCTGAGGGAGCTCTGAACCTCAAGCTTATTTAGCTAATATTCTCCAAAGCATAATCTTTGTGGGTAGTGTGGCATTTTTATCACCATCTCACTTCACCAGCATGCTTTGGGTCTATTGCTGAATCCCCTTTAATGTCTTGGAGCTGGAAATCTTTGCTCATGCTAAGACCTTTGGCTTCAAAGTTTGTTTTCTGCTATGTTGGAAATGGGAATAAGGCAAGTTTTTGGTGGGATAACTTGACCTCTCTTGGCCCCCTCATTACTTTTATTGGGGATTTTGGTCATTCTCTTCTACGTATCTCGCGCAATGCCTCAATATCTGCGGTAATTACAAATAACAGATGGGCATTGCCGCATCCGCGTTGAGATGCTGCTGTAACTCTTCATGATGTGCTTTTCAGTATTCCCTTGCCTTTGGACAGAGTTAAGGAAGACTTATATGAATGGCACGTCTCAGTTGGTAAGTGTGCTTCTTTCTCCTCTTCTCTCACTTGGGAGGATGTTAGACGCAAGGAACTCGCTGTTCCATGGTGTGATGCAATTTGGTTTAAAGGTGCCACTCCAAAGCATGCTTTCAACATGTGGGTTGCACAGTTAGATAGATTGCCAACCAGATCCAAGCTCATCTCATGGGGATTATAGGTCTCACCTTCTTGCTGCCTATGCTCCGCCTTTTTAGAAAACAGGGACAACTTATTCTTGCATTGTGGACTCTTACTCATGGTCAGCTAGAAAAACCTTTTGTTCACTTCTGTGTGTGGGATGATCTTAGCTCATTGACTGTTCAGAGTTGTCACAATGCACCATCCTTGTTGCAGAAAATTGTGGCACAAGCATTGGTTTACGCCACTTAGATTCAGAGGAACAATGTTCTTCACAACAACACAGTTGTTCTTCTTGCTGTTCTTTTTAGAGAGATTGACCGTACGGTGAAAAACACGATCATCGCTTGACGAAAGAGAAAGAAGTTGAAAAATCTTATGTATTTTTGGCTAGTGTAGTCTGCCTTAGATAACAGGGTTCCTTGTTTTTTAATCGGTTTTGAGTTCGATTTCTGATAGAAATTAAGTTTTAAGTTATTGCTCTTTAAATAAAAATAAAGTTATGTTTAAGGTAACTCTAAACCAAACTAGTCGTCTGTATGCTTATGAGTTTTTTATATGATCCAAGGGAATTCAGACAAACTCGATTAGTTTTAAAGATATGAAAGTTCATCGTATATTTACATATGATGTTAAACATTTGAATTAATGAGATCACAATATTTGATATTATATGAGTAGAGATTATGTATCATTCAACCAATTATTGAACCAACTAATATAGAAGCAGTATTCCAAATTTTAAGCAGAAATTAAGCTCAAGCTTATGTGATTTTACGTCTTGAGACATAGGTTTTCATCTTTCTATCTGTAGAACTATTTTTGGGCTATAAATATATATATATTCCCCTCTAGAAGACTTGAATTGTTGCCTATATTCAGTTTTCGCGTAGAGAGTTTTTTTATCTAAAGATTTTTCTTCTATTGGCCTCTTCGTTTCTCCATCCAGCTACTACATCCAACTGCTGTTCGTTTAAGTGCATAATTATGCACCATCTGGATTTAGCTGCTGGATAGATCATCTAAACTTAGTGCAAAATTTTTAAAATTTGAGATGGTTTTAGAGGAAACAATTGGATATAGATGAAATTTAAGAAAATTAAAATGAGTAAATATATTAATTAAAAATTACATATTACAACAAAACCAAATATTATTATTGATATTATTTCACACTTTAATAATCATAAATAAATAAATAAAACATTTTAATTGTTTTAATTAGTTTAAAAATTGAAAAATAATTTTAAAATTAAGTATTTGATAACAATAATATTGGAGTAAATGCAAAAATACATCTCCAATCTAAATATTTTCAAAACTACCTCTGCCTTTGCGACACTATAAAAAAATCCATGATGAAAGAAAATACACTTAATATATTTTTCCCTGCAAACAGTTTTTTGTTTCCCAACATTTTTTCCGTTAGTTTTACCAACGTAATTCAAAAACACCTTTAATGAGCGAAAATACACTAAGTTTCCTGCAAACAGTTTTTTCTTGCTAATTTTACCAACGTAATTCAAAAATGCCCATGAAGAACGAAAATAGCCTCAGTTTTTTTTTTTCGTCGAAATTTTTTCCCTGTCTAATTTAATAAGATAAGTTATACCTCTCAATAAATTAGTTTAATAAAATAAATCATAAACTATAAAAAAATTTGGCGGGAAAAAATTCTCAAACTAATTTTGAAAATTAAATATTTAATTAAAGTAACTGTTTATAAAATATTAAAAGAATAATTCGATATTTATTTGATTGAGTATATAATTTTTGATTTTATTAGACCGAAATATTATCATTGTTTACAAGTGTCATTGACAAAGCTGGACACGAATCAAACAGGCACCATTGATCCGGAGATGTAATTATAGTTTTGGCTAACTTATCAGCACAAGCATTCTTGAGTCTTGGCGTGTATTGGAAGCTGAAAGTATTAATTAAAAATACATGTCATTTTTAGTCATTTTGTTATTAAATGCATTTAGATAGAGATACAAATTCATAAAATAAACACATTGACATTTAAATACTATGTTTAGATGTAAAATTTAAAATGGAAATGAACATATGGATATTCTAGTTAAATGATATATTTAGATGCATAATCTAGATGCATTTCACAAACGTAAAAACGAATATCACCTATGGGTTTCCATTAGTGAACTCACACCCAAAATCTAGCAATGAAAATTATCCAAGAATCAGAACCTCAACCAATGTGACGCTTATAGCGGTTGCAAAGTGAATGTATCCGTTGAACCTAACGGTCATAAATAGATTCATTTTAATAGAAAATCCTTTATAAAAAAAAAAGAGTTAAGTGGTTTTTTGGGATCCTACCGACACTATATAGATTCTATTTTTAAAAATAAATAATTCTGTCATCCAAAATATCAAATAAGTAAGTCAATGTGCACTAGATCTATTATTATTGTTACCATTCAATTTTTACCGGTGCTTCGGTCCCATATTAAATATCATTATTTAGCACGTTTATATGATGCATTTATTGGATTTATAAGAAAATCAATGTTCATTTATACACAATTATGATTCGCACAATTTTCTGTCAGTTGAATATGATATCTTGTCAGTTGAAGAAAAATGTTAAAAAAAAAAAAGTGTTAACTTACCTAAAATACCCAAATTAATACCAAATTTACTAAATTAATATTGACTGTCAAACTGTTTACGTTAGAAAAAAATAAACTTTCAAAAAATGTCCAAATTGATAAAGCGATTGTGGTCAAGTGGTAGGGGACGGACTTAGGACTTTAAAAAGTTTGCATGTTCGATTCTCGTGCTATACGAAATTAACACACAATTTCTTAATCACCTCTACACGGATATGGGCTTATGCTTTCGACCCATTTGAATACCCGAGGTGAGGGTCTATCTGTGGGTTGCACCACCCCCAAGAGAATAGTCCAACCCCCTCCCACAAGGGTTAGGAACTCCTGAGTTATAAAAGAAAAAAAAATTCCAAATTAATATTAAACTACAGATTTGTCAAATTAATACCGAACTTACCATTGACTGAACCAATTTAGATATGTTGACTGACGCGATATTCGAAACAAAACCGACCCAAAATCTCGGGTATCAGGTAGGTCCCAAAACAAAAAAGTACCTAGTGAATCCCGATTAATTTTTGTTATTATTCCATTAATATTTTTTATTTGCTCTAAGGTTTAAATTTTATATTCAAAGTTAAAGCATAGAACAAATGGGAATTCCCAAAGCAAATATGATAATTTTCAAAAATAATTATTCAAAAAGTATTTGAATACTTAAAAATACCTATATACCCGAATATCCAAAAAATACACAAATAACTACATATATTCGGATTAATCGAGTATTCGTTTGGGTATCATTTTGGTTACAAATATTACCCTATATCCAAGAGTATAACCGAAGAGGACCTATTAGGTATTTTTTTTTTGTTTCGAGACCTACTTGATATCCGAAATTTTGGGTCAGTTTTGTTTCAGATATCGTGTTAGTCAATGTATCTAAATTGGCTTAGTCAACGATAGTTAAATATTAATTTAACAAACTTGTAAGTTTGATATTAATTTGGTTATTTTGAGTAAGTTTAATATTTTTTTACCTTTCTATCTTTATAAAAAAAGGAGTAAAGTGTTTTTTTGGGATTCTACGACACTATATTTTTTGTTAAAGAGATTCTACGACATTATATAAATTCTATTTCTAATTCTGCATCCAAAATATCAAATAAGTAAGTCAATATGCACTAGATCTATTATTACTGTTACCATTCAATTGTTTACCTGTGCTTCGGTCCCATATTTATATAATATCATTATTTAGCACGTTTATATGATGCATTTGTTGGATATTTGAAGAAATCAATGTTCATTTATACACAATTATGATTCGAACAATTTTCTGTCGGTTGAATATGATGGGTTTGATTGGTAGCAAACAAAATTTCGTTTGCAAACGATACGATTAATTTGTTACCAATCAGCACTTTGTTTGAAACGACTTTTTCAAATGGTTGTTTTAAACAGTCGTTTGAACTTATTTAGATTGTTTGAAAATATCATTTGTAAACTGAGGTATTTACGGTCGTTTGGGAAACGACCGTTATTTGTAAATAAAAATATTTGTTTATTTTTACATATTACATATAATTATAATTAAAAGAACAATATATGATTCACAGAAGAATTATTCGTTTATATTTATAAATATAGTTATCTGCTAATATGCAAATATTATTTTTAAAATAATAGTTGTAATTTATATATATATTTTTATAGTCAAAAAATTAAACTATATATAATTGCATAACTTTTAGAATAATTATTTAAATTAAATTACATATACTAATTTTTTATCTCATTACACTATTTAACTGTTGTATTGTTACCAATCAACATTAATCTTCAAACGACATTCGTTTGAAAACCTCTTTTACTAACCGCTATCTTCAAATGGTCGTTTTTAAACGACCTTCGTTTCAACCACTCATTTTTTTCCAAAAAATCGTTTCAAACGGTATCACCAATCGGACCCGATATCTTGCTTCTATATAATATTTTGATTTTGTTAATCATGTGCTTACTTAATACCACCTTACTGAAATTGTCTAGTATAGCTTAATATAAATTAACAATAAAAATTAAAACAATATACATAATCTTATCTGTCAAATTTTGGATATTCTTAAACCCAAAAAAAAAATTGGATATTGCCATTTGCCATATTGGTATTCTAACAACGTGTTTTTGACAACCCTAGGAAATTTCACCCTATNTATCTGTCTGCTTCAATAGGTCAATTTGGAAAGCTTACCACCTTGGGAAGAGAAGAAAATGTTTAAAGAGTATGTACATTGATTTATTCTCTGATATATTTATGGAGTTTATGTTCATATGGAGTTCTTTTGGGTTTTAAATGTTGTGCAATTCCTTTTCTTTCCCACAGTTTTATGGAGGATCACAATACTGGTACATTTACCTCCAAAAAGTAAGCTTCTTCTGTTGTGGATGTTTATATGTTGTTGAATACTTATGGTTGAGATTAGTTGTTCATCAAAGATCTGAATTTTTGCAGATACTATGACATTGATGGTTACTATAGACTTAAGTTGGAAAAAGAGATGAAAAAGGGTTTGAAGAAGGCTGGAATAAGTGAACGTACTGTGTTCAATGACGAGGAACAACGCCGGTAACCAAAGATTCTTACTTTATATCTGCAGTAGTAATACTATTCGATGCCTTTCCTTAAAAGGCATGTCTTTTGGTGCTTGTTTCAGGCTAGAGATGCAGGAGTTACGCGAAAAGCAGAAGGAAGAAGAAGTTTTAGCTCTAAAGCGATCAATGGAAGGCGGAATGGTCAGTGTCTTGTTTGAAATCTCATTTTCTTTGCCATCAATCTGCTTACTTGCACAAATCTTATTCGATCATAAAACAATGACAGGCACAAGCTATGAAAGAGCAAGCTCGGCTAAAGGAAGAAATGGTGTACTTATACAAGATTGGAGACATGGAGGTTTAATACAAAAAACTTCTTTTTTCCTCTGTGCTTTGGATCATCCTGAGTTCCATTTTTCATTCTCATTAGTTAATGTAACGCTTTCGATCTTGATGCTTACAGGGTGCAGCTGCTATACAAAGAAGGTTGGATCCAGATTTACCGAGTTGATGAAGAAGTTTTGGTTGACCTACATCATCTTCTAGATCCTGTTCCTAAATTATATTTCCAAATTTTTGTAACATGACGATAAGATACAACAATATTTTGTCTCCTAGAGCCCTATAAGCATGACAACTATTTCTTCGATATCACTTTATTCATATATAACGTTCCAAATTACAATACAAATAACAGTTCATCACTGTTAAAAAGTAAAAACATCACGAAACGCAAACAAAGAAAATCATCACAATCGAAAACAAAAGGCCACACACAAACATTACATTCCAAATATGGTATAGCTATAGTGGCATGTGTCGAATCTCGATTTAGAGATTTCGATAACCGAAAAGTGAAAAACAGAACATACGATTTCACAACGAGAAAAACCTGTTGCAGAGGCTAAAGTTTCAAACTCAGAAAGAGATCTCTCCTTACTATTGACTTGTGTTAACATTGTCATGTCCATACCAAACACAATTTTAGACCAAATGTCTCCT
>WJSH01008189.1:3387-16210 GCA_009757365.2 Lepidium campestre | reverse complement strand
TGCCTTTGATGCTCCTAATGATGATTTAATGATCTATGTCGTTGGTCTTGTTCAAATTCTTATATTCACTTGAGAACTCATAATTTGGACTTCAATTGCTAATACTTAGAATAATTTTGAAAATCCTAGTGAATTTGGTGTTGTTGAAAGTTGATGATGTGTTTCATTACTTTAATGGATATTTAGAGAGTGAATTGAAGTTTAGAAATTACCTTTGATATTTGCTATTCTCTTCTCTAGTCTTTGACTTTACTTATGTCTTTTTGACATCTTGTATGAAATATGCCGCCAAAGACCCCTAACCAATCATCTCATGTTGCCAAAACTTCCAAGGAAAAGGAAAATGTTCTAGCTGAGACTTCAAGAACATCATTCATGAACCTAATCAGAGAACATGGTGCAGGTTATAACTACTCCAAACATGTTGACCACCACTCTTATCATTTCTTTCGGGATGCACTTCTTGACGCGATGGGGATATGCGAGGACGTTGGTCAAATGCTAGCCAACATAGGTCTCACCAATTTTGCCCGTTCCAAGCACTTAATGCTTCATGCAATCACATCCTACTTATTCGCCTTGGTGGAGTTGAGTTACAAAGACTGATATACCTCTGTTTTGACCAGTTTTTCATGCATGTTTTGGTTCATTTTCATCACTTAGGACTCCTGCATTCATACTTTAGTGTAGTTTTTGATTCGTTTTACACTTTAGAGTCCTAGATAGATTGAGTCCCATATTTTCGGTTTTTTGAGTCTTTTCAGGTGAATTTGGAGCATGTTTGGGACTTTGGGGGGTTTGGGAATGGAGCTCACAGTCAAGGATTGGAATTGGATCAAAGAAGGGAAGAAAAAGATGAGAAAGTGGATTTGAAGTTGCAGCCATCAACCCCAAGGTCGCCTCGGGAAGCTCGAAGGCGTATCACCGCAGACAGAAAACCTCGCCCGCAAGAAAACCAGGCGTACCGTCCACGGACATATCATTCCTCGCCCACAGACACTTGGTGTATCGCCCACGGCGATGAAATACTTGCCCGCGGACACATTTCTCTCGACCCGCGGGCACACATCTATCGACCCACGGGCAACAACTCTCACCACGGGCAACAACTCTCAGCACGGGCAGTTTTTCCATCGATTGCGGCAACAATTTCTCATCCCACGGGCACATGATCTCTCGACCCACGAGCACATCCTATCGCCTGGGGACATGCATTCTACGCCCGAAGCTTCCTTTCTCGATCAAGACCAAGCCGTCGACATCACGGCTGACCAATCCACCTCGACGCCGCGATCATACAGATAATTCACGCATGCAACCGATGTGACCTCGCGGCCGACTAGGGGACCTCGACGCTGCGGCCTAAGTACTTTAAAAATGGGGTTTGACCTAATTTGTCTTGGGTCAACCCGAATTTACCCTTTAATGTTTTAGAAAACCCTAATGTTTAACACATAACATTACATTCTAAGTTTTTAAGAAGTTTTAGCAGCCACTTATAGAGGGTTTGGAGAAGATATTTGAGACTCCTTTGGATGATCATCTTTGGATTATTCCTTTCTTAATAAGAATGTCTTATCTCTTTCTATTCTCTTTCTAATCATGTTTATCTTTGTTTGCTTTTTTATTGTTTTGTGTTCTTTAGCTATGTGTGAGTAGTTTCCTTATGGGTTTGGTGATTTGGTAGACTCTAGGGCTTGATGGTTGATCTTTGATGCTTAGGTTGTTAAATTCCTTCATTTAGGGTGAGTTTAATGCTAGTTTCAACCTGATCATTTGAAATCTAGATGGTAGAAGTTTTTCTGCCCGGAAGGTGTTTGATAAAATTTCATATAGACCCTTTTATGAGCTTTTCTTCCCTAGCCATTGGAAAATGAAGTTAGGGTGATTAGTTAATGAGCTTGCTCTTAATGTTGTTTGGTTTATGATTTAGCAAATGGAAGTTTAGCTAATTGATTGATTGAATTACGAGTCAATGTCATGGAAGTGGGTTGATTCATTTGAGTGTCTCATGTCCTAGGATGAGATTTATTGTTTTCTTAGCATCGTTGGTTAATTGTCTTGCCTTGGAGTCGATTGCCTTATCATTGAGCCCATAATCTCTGAATCGTTTGCCTTAGTTGTTTGTGTGTTCTGTTTTCATTTGCTTGCTCTGTTTTCGTTTATTGTTCTGTTTTTGCTTTGTGTTTTGTTTGTTTGATCGTGTTAGTTGTTGTTTATTTGGTTCTTGTTTCATTTTAGTTTTTAGTTTCTGTTTTAGGTTGATTAGGTTGTGGTTCAATTTAAATTCTGATTGCTCTACCTTAAGTTAAGATTGAATATACTAATGTGTTAGTTCTAGGTTCTTTGTGGATTCAATACCTCAAATGATACATTGACAAGATATGCATAAAAGGTTTATTTGATCATTTAAAGTGTAGAAACCTCTTGCTATCAAATTGGCGCCGTTGTCGGGTAATCTAAGCAATTAGCCATTATTTTTAAGATTCAGCTTAAGACTAGTTTTCATTTTATTTCGTTTGGTTACTTACATCTTGCTCTGTTTTCCTTTTGTTTTGCTTTGAAGGTGCATGTAGCTACAAAGCCACCGAGGAGAACTTCTTGAGGGTGTTTCAGAGGTTGACGCATTTGAAAAGTCGAATAGAAAAGCAACTAGAGAGAGACATAATAAAGAGTGTGACGATTACCTTTGTCGATTAGGGATGGAAACTCACGGTAATGAACCTGCTGGGTTTAGAGTATAAGTACCTCAACAAGGAGGTGCTCAAGGAGTAGGAGTTAAAGCGCCTCAACAAGGAGGTGTTAATGGCATTGGAGTTTAGCCTCCACCTCCGGGTTTCGGATAGCCAGCTGCTAGACCCATTGGGGCGTTTGATGTGCCTAATCTCAGGACCATGCAGACCAGAATCTCTACTCCCGTGATTGCAGCCAACAACTTTGAGGTTAAATCAAGCCTTATAAATATGGCGCAGAACCAAAGGTACAATGGACTGCTATTGGAGGATTCTTTAGATCACCTTGATCAGTTTGAGAGGTTGTGCAGAACGGTAAGATGAATGGAGTACCGGAGGATGAAATCAAGGTGATTTTGTTTCCCTTTTCCCTTGAGAACAAGGCAGCTCAATGGGAAAGGAATGTTCCTTCTGTTTTGGTATCCACTTGGGAGGATTGCAAGGAGTTCATCAACAAGTTCTACTCTAAGCAAAAGACCACCATGATAAGGAATGATATTACTACCTTCAAGCAAAGGGGAAATGAAAGCCTCTATGAAGCTTGGGAAAGGTTTAAGGAGTATATTAGGAGCTGTCCTCATCATGGTGTACCTAAGGAGAATCTTTTGGGTATTTTTCATAGGGGAATTCTTGAGCAATATCGGAGAGCTCTAGACACGGCGAGTTATGATTGTTTTGCTAATCTAACTGCAGTTCAAGGAGAGCAACTGAATGAGAACTTGGCTCAGAGCGATGCTTGCTATGGAGGAGACTATGATCAGAACATGAGAGATTCAGATTCGGACAATCAAAGGTTTAAGGAGCTGAACGATAAGCTTGACAAACTGAGCAATGTTTGCCTTCTTAGTCAAAAGGTGGTGAACTATGTAGGAGAGGTTGAAGAGGATCAACAAGGGTATCAAGACGGTAGTTTTGATGGTAGTGAGCAAGTGCAAGAAAAGGTGAACTATGTAGGGAACCAAAACAGCTATCAAGGAGGCTACCAATACCGTCCATTCAACCCTGACAATAGGAACAACAATTTTTCCTATAGAAGCAACAACGTGGAGAATCCTCAAGACCAATTCTATCCACCAAAGCATCCTCAAGAAAGTTCATTTCAGCCAAGACCTTATGGTAATCCTCCTATAGTCCAAAATCCTCAATGGCGAGGTCAAGGTAATCAAGGAGGATATCAGATTCAGAACCCACATAATCTGCATTCTCCGGGACAGAACATTAAGCCTTCAGGAGCACCACAAAACAACTATCAAATGGGCCAAGCTGGACCATCTACTCAATTCTCAGGGGATCCCAACATGAAGCTAATGATGCAGCAAATTATTGAAGGACAAGCAAGGGGATAACTAGAATTGACTGAGATACTTAACAAGATAGATCGCAAGATGCATGCAAGTCACATCGACCTTCAAGCTAAGATCAATGATATCAATTCCCGTGTGACGAGTCTTGAGAATCAGATCGCTCAAGTTGCTTCTACAAGCATAAAACCAGCGGATAAGCTTCCCGGTAAGCCCGAGCAAAACCCCAAGGAATATTGCAATGTCATTCTCTCAAGTGATGACAATGAGAAGTCGATTGGCGAGATTGTTAGACTTCTCTATGATGAAGAAGAGTATGCAATTTGGGATGCCAAAAGCAAGGAGGCAATGAAGAAGATTTCCCTCGCCAATAGCAAGAAGGTAGTTGATTTGGTTGTTGCAAATTCCAAATGTGTTGATGTTATTAGTCTCGTGATGAAGAGAGAACCTAAGGAAACCGTCAAGGAGTTGGTTGTTAAGTCTAGTGACCACATTGTGAAGGTTGGCTGTGAGAAGAGCAGTTCGCTTGTAGGAATTGAAGATAAGAAAGTCAATGGTATTACACCTCCTCCTTATGAGCCGCCACTTCCATTTCTGCAGCGTTTCCTCACTAAAGCTCAAAAGAAGGTACTCTCTCAATTCAAAGCGAATATGTGTGAAATTGGCGTTCCTATGCCAAGCATGGCAAATTTGAGTGGGATACCAGCTCAGGCACGGTTCATTAGAGCGGTTTTACAGAACCAAGAGAAGGTTGAGAAGTTGTTGAACAATGGAGGAGAGCTCGATCCTGCACCTCCCAATCTTAAAGTATTGGCTAAAGAAGGAGATCTAGGTACATTTGTCATTCTTTGCACCTTTGGGGAATCAACTTTCGATGATGCTTTATGTGATTCGGGTGCAAGTGTGAGTGTGTTGTCGCATGAGATTGTCAAGAAGTTGGGAATTGCTAACATTGAGAAGCACTCGACTTTAATCTAATTTGGAAATGCATCTACTAAATACCCGGTGGGGAAGTTAGTTGACTACCCACTTAAGGTGGGGAAGTGCAGAGTCCCAACGGACTTCACGGTAGTAGAAATGGAACCATACTATGTGTTTCCTCTCATCTTGGGATGACCGTTTCTGAATACGATTTTTGCAAATATTGACTTCCTCAACAAGAGGGTGGTGCTTGAGAAAGTGAGCCGGGCAGTCTCTTCTCCAATCAAAGGGTTCGTCGGTAGTCTTTGTGGTGTGATTGGATGTGCAGAGGACGGTGTAAAGACTCCAAGAGTTGAGGCCAAGGATCATAAGCACAACACCAAGGTTGGTTCAACTTTCCCAAGGATCAAGGATCCGAATGCAAGTGCATTGTGCTCAAGAAAGTCAGAAAGTCAGGACGCGTATGCGGAGAAGAATCCGCTTACCGATCCTCAAACCGCATGAAAAAGCGGTAGAAAAAGTCGAGCTTGAGACGTAAAATAAGTGCACTTGGGAAGCAAACCCATGGTATCCTTGTACATAGCTTGCTTTTACTTTCTTTATTTTTATTTTGTTCAATGGGTTTTGGTGTGTCTAATATTGGTTCAAGCTTAGGTGTTGGAAAGAGAGGCAAATGGCTAAGGGGTTTAGCAATTGTGCTCTGGAAATGATCGAGGTCGACCTCAAGGTGGATTGTTCTTTAAACTCAGGTCGATGGACTGATCCCTCAGTCGATCGTATCCACCCGACGTCCGTACCAAATGCACCGTGTGTATGGAGCTGCGCCCGTAGTCAATCTTCTGGTCGACCAAACACAGTCGACGACTGTTACACAAAATTTCACAAATCTTTATGCAACCGAAGTCGACCTCCAGCTCGATCCAACTTGCCCAATGCCGCGACCCATGGTGCAAGGTAACTCTTCTTTGCCTTAGAAAAATTTTGGAAAATTTTTAAAGTCTCATTTCTTGTTCTATCTTCAAAACCACAATTTTCTCTTTCTTCTCTCACTAGTTTACTCTCCAAAATTTTCATTCACATTTATCAAATTTTCAAAAGAATTTCTTAAAATTTGTTTTGAATCTTTAATGCATCCTCTACAAGTTTCCTTCTTTCAATCTTAATGTCTACAACTCAAAGGTATGCATTTTTACGTCTCAATCTCCATTAAAGCTCAAATTTGGAAACTTTTGAATGTTAGATTTTTTGGGAATTAGAGCTTAATGTTAGGTTGCAAGGCTTGAGTTGAGTTAGATATTGGTTGGGTAACATAATTAGAGGTTGTTTGCACAAGATTCATGAGCTTAAATTGAAATTAGAAGTTCTTGTGTTCTTGAGGTAAATAGTGACGAATTTGAAAAATAAATTTTGGGGGTTTTGGTTAATTTGTGTCTCAATCTCTTCATTTTGATACTCTTAGGCATGATTTGTTGTACTTCAATGCTAAATTTCAATGAATTTCTCTAATTGATTACATTTGTGTTAGTGGAATTGTTGACTTTATGTTGACTTTAGGATTGACTAAGAATGTTGACCAATTTTGTTGACTTTCATTGACTTTTCCTTGCCTTGAGAGTTGGTTTGAAATTGATTGTGGATTGGTTCTTGTGGTGTGTGCTTAATGGTTTGAGCTTGTTTTAGATATTGCCTAAGAGTTCATATTGAATCTAATACTTAATTGATTTGGCAATATTTTGCAATCTCTAGCACATTGCCTTTGGGGCTTACATCTTTCTTTGATGCTTTATATGGACAATGCCACCAAAGACAAGGAAACAACCACCTAGAACCACTAACACATTGAAAGGAAAAGAGAAGGCACCAACCCGGGCTTCAAGGACATCCAAAGGGAAAGAGAAACAGAGTGAATTGGCCGTGACTTCAAAGAGAGAAGGGAAGAGGCCCGAGACTGAGGCTGCAGGTTCAAAGAGGTAACAACTGGTTGAACAAGAGGATTCCGACTCATCCGGGCATGAGAATGTTGTTTTCACCAAAAAGGAGACAGATGACTATGAAGCTCAAAGAACAATCAAGCATCTTCCAACCCATTTCCTTCGTGATGCTCTCTTGACAAGATGGAGATTAAGGATAATGTTTATGCTTTGCTCAAGAACATGGGATTAGAGAAGTTTGCCACGCTGCAACATTATATCTTTCCGGGGCTGTCCCGAGATTTCCTTGCCACGGTGGAATTGATCTTTGATAGACCGAGGAAACTAACTCCGGATGAAGGTTACATGTACTTCAAACTGCATGGGGAGGCTCATCCAGTTTCCATCAAAGACATTTGCGAGGTATATGGGTTTCATTATGGTGAGCGAGTTCGGTTCTCAGATTTTGTGAGTGTGAATGAGTTTTGGAGTATGATTGCTACCGGGACCACGACTAATTCCCCCAAGAGTGACCATAATAGCCGTATAGGCGGGATGCTTCCACCCTTGTGGAAGTTTATAGTGATTCTTTTTGAGCGCTACCGATGTGACTCACGAGCTGCTTCGATGGATGGAAGATACTTCATCAACTGCGGGATTCTAGAGAATGTTAACGGTGTGAGAATGTACTCCTTCCTTAACCAGCACAAGGAGAAGCACATCTTCCTTCTTCCTTGCCCCGAGAAGACATCTTTCACATCCACAGAAAATATCGAATTCCACTATGAAGAAGGAGAGAGTTCCACTGCAGCTGCACTCCTTTGCCTCAAGCACCTCTTATGCCAACCATGGACATGGCCACTTGGACTCTCCCATGCTATGACTTCAACCCTGCCACAGCCCAAGAGAAGGCTTTGCACTGTATTCTCAAGTTCCACCGCCGTGTTACAAAGATGGCTAAGAAGAAGTTCGATTGGTTGAAGCAAAAGATAAGAGAAGCTTCGGGTTATGTTTCCGATGAACACAAAGAAGGGGTTGAGGAGAATGAGAGTGATGAAGAGGGGGATGCGCCTATGCCGACCAAAAACAATGATGGATGGGACTAGGTGAATGATGAGGTCTATCATGGCCAAACATTCCCCAACCAAGACTAGCCAAGGTACTAATTTCAGCAACCTTTGTACATATTTTGTTTTTCTTCTTTAATTTTGATTTGTGTTGTCGGTTCCTCTTTCTTGGATTAATTTTCTCACTTAGATGGTGAAAAGTAAGTCCGGGGGAGGGGAAAGTTATTTGACTTTGTTTTGAGTTTTTTCAATTTTCCTTTTTCTTGAGTCTTGCATTACATTTAACATTCTCGATTTTCAAGTTGTTTTCAAACTACTCATCTAGTTGCATTCACATTTAGGTTGGCCTAGAATCACTTAGCCTGCACTTCACTTGCATGGGAATGATGACCCAATTATTATTGAGAACTTGATGTAGCTCTTAGTCAATAACCATGTTTGGGAACTCATTTGGTGTTTAAACACTTCCTCTTGAGCTTGTATGTTTCGTGCTTTGACTTCGTTTCCTTGCAATCAGCCGAATTGATGATGCTTGCTAGTTTTGATGCCAATCTCAACTTTATTTGAACCTAATTGAATCTAATCTCTCATTAATGGATGTTCAATGCTTTGTCATGGTAACTTAGACATATTTGGATTATCGTCACCACATTTTACCACACTTTACCACACTTTGTTAGTCCAAATAGCCATTTCCCCTAATGGTTTCCCCACCTTGAATCCTATGCCTTTCTTTTAAGCCAAATTGTTAATTGCTTGAGTGAGGCCTCTTGATTGATAATGCTTTCATGTGCAAAATAATGCAAGTATAGAACGACATTTATTAGCTTTCATTTGTTGCTAGTTAGGAAATCATTGAGCTAGCATTAGGTGGTTGTTGATCTATTGTTGTTTATGCTCGGTTAGCGTAGAGTTGCTAATGAAAGTAAGATTGGGTAGAATTCTTGGTTTGGAACAATAGAATGTTTGATTTGGGTTGAAAAGAAAAGATGAGCAAAAGGGGTATGGAAAAGAAGAAAGAAAATCGAAAAAGGGAGAAAAGAAAAGAATATCACTAGAACTTGGGAAATGAAGTATGAATAGCTCTAAGTTGTATCAAATGATAAGAAAAGGGCTCCTCTAGAAAAGTAAAGAAAAAAAAATGATTAAGCCTAGAAAAGAAAAGAAAAGGAAATAAAAGCCTAGAGGTTTCACTAAGGAAAAAAAGTAAAGAGCTTGTGTTTGATTGTTTCCCAATTGTTGCTAAAAAAATGTGTGCAATGTTTGAAAATCTCCTTGATTGATTCCTTGAGTGCAAAAGAAAAGAAATCTAAAAAAGAGTAGAAAGATTGTTAGGAATTAGTCTTGGAATTGGGTTAGACTTGAGAATGGTTTTGGGGTAGACTACTTGTGTTCGATTTGGGTAGAATGGAAGCTAATTCTTGTATGCCTCAATTGTTTTTGTCTTAGTATAATTTTGTGCAATGATAAGCATTCCTAATTTTTGAGAGTTGGTCACCAAAATCGTTATAGCCTTCTTGCACTTACATTCATGGTGCTTTTTTGCCGTTTCTTACCTATCCAAGTGGCATCGATTGTCTATCCATTAGTGATACTGCACATATTTCAGATTAATGAATGTGAAGATTGGTTGATAGGCTACTTTGTGGATTCTTGTGAACGTTCGTTGTTTGGAAATGATTTGATAAG
Source organism: Lepidium campestre (assembly GCA_009757365.2). NCBI lineage: Eukaryota > Viridiplantae > Streptophyta > Magnoliopsida > Brassicales > Brassicaceae > Lepidium > Lepidium campestre. The sequence continues at coordinate 6,590 of WJSH01008189.1, read as the reverse complement.
CCTTGAGAAGCTAGAGATCATTAGGAAATCATGTTTAAGGGCCGAATGTGGTCACTTTTATTGGTTATTATAGGCTAATCTATGTTGTGTTCTTGATATGTTGAGTTCCCACTTTCAAACCTCTCTTTCGGATTGTCGGTTATTTGCTTGAGGACAAGCAAAAGACAAGTCCGGGGGTGTTGATATACCTATGTTTTTACCAGTTTTTCATGCATGTTTTAGTTAATTTTCATCACTTAGGACTCATGCATTCATACTTTAGTGTAGCTTTTGATTCGTTTTGTACTTTAGAGTCCTAGATAGATCGAGTCCCATATTTTCGGTATTTTGAGTCTTTTCAGGTGAATTTAGAGCATGTTTTGGACTTTGGAGGTTTGGGAATGGAGCTCACAGTCAAGGATTGAAATTGGATCAAAGAAGGGAAGAAAAAGATGAGAAAGTGGATTTAAAGTCCCAGTCATCGACCCCAAGGTCGACCCGGGAAGCTCAACGACGTATCGCCGCAGACAGAAAACATCGCCTGCAGGATCACCCGGCGTACCGCTCACGGACGTATCATTCCTCACCCATGGACACTTGGCATATCGTCCACGGCGTAGCGCCACGGTGAAATACTTGCCCGAAAACACATTTTTCCTGACCCGCGGGCACACATCTATCGACCCACGGGCAACAACTCTCGCCACGTGCAGTTTTTCCATCAACTGCGGCAACAATTTCTTGACCCACGTTACATTCTCCCTCGACCCACGGGCGCATCCTATCGCTCGGGGACATGCATTCTACGCCTGAAGCTTCCTCTCTCGATCCAGACCGAGCCATCGACCTCACGGCCGACCAATCCACCTCGACGCCGTGACCATCACAGATAATTCACGCATACAACCGACGTCGACCTCGCAGCCAACTAGGGGACCTCGACGCTGCGGCCTAAGTGCTTTAAAAATTGGGTTTTACCCAATTTGTCTTTGGTCAACCCGAATTTACCCTTTAATGTTTTAAAAAACCCTAATGTTTAACACATAACATTACATTCTAAGTTTTTTAAGAAGTTTTAGCAGCCACTTAGAGAGGGTTTGGAGAAGATATTGGAGACTCCTTTGGATGATCATCTTTGGATCATTCATTTCTTAATAAGAATCTCTTATCTCTTTCTCTTCTCTTTCTAATCATGTTTATCTTTGTTTGCTTTTCTATTGGTTTGTGTTCTTTAGCCATGTGTTAGTAGTTTCCTTATTGGTTTGGTGATTTGGTAGACTCTATGGCTTGATGGTTGATCTTTGATGCTTATGTTGTTTGATTCGTTCATTTAGGGTGAGTTTAATGCTAGTTTCAACCTGATCATTTGAAATCTAGATGCTAGGAGTTTTTCTGCCGGGAAGGTGTTTGATAAAATTCCTTATAGACCCTTTTATGAGTTTTTTTTCCTAGTCATTGAAAAATGAAGTTAGGGTAATTAGTGGCCTTAGTTAGCTTGCTCTTAATGCTGTTTGGTTTATGATTTAGGAAATGGAAGTTTAGCGAATTGATTCATTTGAGCTTTATTGTTTTCTTAGCATTGGATTAGGAGTCAATGCTATGGAAGTGGGTTGATTCATTTGAGTGTCTCATATCCTAGGATGAGCTTTGTTATTTTCTTAGAATCATTGTTTATTGTCTTGCCTTGGAGTCGATTGCCNNTTATCATTGAGCCCATAATCTCTGAATCGTTTGCCTTAGTTGTTTGTGTGTTCTATTTTCATTTGCTTGCTCTGTTTTCGTTTATTGTTCTGTTTTTGCTTTGTGTTTTGTTAAGTTTGATTTTGTTAGTTGTTGTTTATTTGGTTCTTGTTTCATTTTAGTTTTCAGTTTCTGTTTTAGGTTGATTAGGTTGTGGTTCAATTTAAAATCTGATTGCTCTAGCTTAGTTTAATCGAACAAAAATTTGCCGACGAATCTCGCTCCAAAAATCTCTTCTTGAAGCCCAGACAGGCATTAAGTTCCAAAGTAACACACATCATGCTTGGAAGATTATTAACAGGCATCATACTTGAAAAATGATTACTATTTAAGATATTTGTACATTGACAAAGTGTATATTATATGCAAGGATGTAAACCACATATATGTAATTTCAAAAATAATTAACTGGTAGTCAAAAAAAGAAGATTTTAAACAGTTCTCTAAAGAATTTTAGTTAAATGTTTTTACTGAATCTTTATGGATTTAAATGAGGTTTGAATGTTATTATAATTAAGATAACAAAATCAAATAAAATCCCATTTTAGACGTTCTCTTCTTAAGCGACATTAGACTTATTTTTTTGGCTTTGTTTGAATTACATGCGACTGACGTGAAGGCGAAGCGTATTTGTCGTGGTTTGGGTTTTGATCATTCTCACCGGATTGATGATGTGGGCCAAAGTGGTGGTATATGGGTCTTATGGCGTGATGGTTTGGGTATAGTTGATTTTACGGAGTCACATGCTCAGCATGTTCATTTTTGGATCACTATTGATGTTGAGGTGGTTCATATGATCATTGTTTTTGCAGCTCCAACAGCTGCTCAGCGTAGTGAGCTGTGGGAGAGGTTGCATGGGATTATATTGAGACCTGAACCTCTTATCATATGATGAGATTTTAATTCCATTGTTTGCTTAGATGAGAGGAGTGGTGGTAATGGGAGATTATCAAGTGACTCTTTAATCTATGGTCAGTGGATAAATGATTCGGCGTTGATTGACATGGGTTTTAAAGGAAACTGTTTCACTTGGAGAAGGGGATGGGTTGAATCTGCTTTTGTAGCAAAGCGATTGGATCGTACTTTATGCCCTCCTCTTGCTCGGGTTCGGTGGCAAGAAGCTAGTGTCACACATTTACCGTTTCTCTCATCTAATCGTGCTCCACTTTTTCTTCAATTAAGTCCAATTGTGTCTATGAATCCAAGAAGAAGACCTTTTCGCTTTGAGGCAGCTTGGTTACAACATGATGATTTTAAAGAACTTTTAGAATCTTCTTGGAATAATTCGGTCTCGACTCTTGTTGGTTTGATGAGGCTTCAAAGATCGCAATGTCGATGGAATAAGAAAGTATTTGGGGACTTGTGTAAACGTAAGGAGAGTTTACTTAGTGAGATTAAGCAAGTGCATGAGGTCTTGGACACAAATCCAACTGATTTACTACTTGATCAAGAGAGTGTATTAGAAAAGAAGTTGGATGAGCTGT